>PVKV010038350.1:0-13997 GCA_004027835.1 Alouatta palliata
AAAAAAAAAAAAAAAAAAAAGAGATCAGCCGGGCGCGGTGGCTCACGCCTGTAATCCTAGCACTTTGGGAGGCTGAGGCGAGCGGATCACCTGAGGTCACGAGTTCAAGACCAGCCTGACCAATATGGTGAAACCCTGTCTTTAAAAAAAAAAGAGATCATCTAGCCTCAGCCTCCAGAGTAGCTGGGATTACAGAGTATTTCTTTTTAGTAGAGACAGGTTTCACTACGTTGGCGAGGCTGGTCTCAAACTCCTGACCTAAGGAGATCTGCCCTCCTCAGCCTCCCAAACTGCTGGGATTACAGGTGTGAGCCACCACACCTGGCCCAGGTAGGGTACTATTATTGTACCTACCCGTTTTACAGATTTGGAAGTTGAACAAGCAGAAGGCAGCCAAAGAGGCAGGGTGGGCAAATTCTGAGACAAGCTCTTTCCCCTGCCTGGGATCCAGTCTGAAGAGGAACACGGATCTGGCCTATACTGGACATGGAGTAAGGCTGGGGGGAGTGTAGACAGTCTGATCCTACTGGATCTCACTGCAGCATTCTCCTCCAAGCTCTGGACCCCTGGCCCCAAACGGCACCTAGGTCCTGCTCTGCGGGACAGATGAAGGGCCACTAGTGGGAAAATAAACTTCTAAAACTCAGGAGATCTGGGGCTGAGTCCCAGCTCTGCTACCAGCTAGCCCTGTGATTTCAGGAATACGTCAATTCAGTCATTTTAAAAATATTTGTTGAGCACCTACTATGTGCCAGGCATTGTCCTAGACATTCGGGAAACAGAGTGAACAACACAGCATGACCTCTGCCCTCATGAAATTCACATTTGAGTCTGGGCGGGGTGGCTCATGCCTGTAATCTTAGCACTTTGGGAGGCCAAGGCAGGTGGATCACTTGAGGTCAGGAGTTCGAGATCAGCCTGGCCAACATGGTGAAACCTTGTCTCTACTAAAAATACAAAAATTAGCTGGGCGCAGTGGCGCATGCCTGTAATCCCGGCTACTTGGGAGGCTGCGGCAGGAGAATCACTTGAACCCGGGAGGCATAGATTGCAGTGAGCCGAGATTTCACCATTCCATTCCACTCCAGCCTAGGCTACAAAGTGAGACTCCATCTCAAAAGAAAAGAAAATAAAAGAAATTCACATTCGAGTGAAGGAAGCAGTCACGAAAAAGCCAGATTCCAAGTAGTACAGCTATAAATTGTGACGAAGTCATGAGATCACGAAATCCTCCAATTTTCCCCTCAGTAAAAAGAAAGGGGTATGCTTGTGGGCCTGAAGTCTCCCAAGCATGCTATGGTAATAAAATACAGTCATTTCAAAGGCATTTTTAAAAGATAATGTGGACTGCTAATACACTGTAAGTCAGTGGTTTTTGATTGGATCATCAGGATCAGAAACACCTGGAAACTGATTTGAAATGCACATTCTCAAGCCCCACCCTAGACCTGCCAGATCAGAAACAGGGTGGGCCCAGCTTCTACGTGTTTTTCTAGCAAGTCCTCGGGGGATTCTGATGAAGGCTAGAGTTTGAGGACTACTATAGAAGATATTCCCACTGTATTCAAATGGTGGGGGATGGGGATGGAGGGGATGCTTGTAGGAGGGGACGGAGGGAGGAACCTATGCCCCTGGAGCCCCGAGATCAGCGGGTCACTGAACTTCTGGTGAGCACGTCCTGTGTCTCCCTGTCTTGGTCCTCAGTGCCTGGCATTCAGTAGATGCTTGATACATGTGTTTCAGGAAAAAAAAACAAGTAAATGGTAAGCAGAAACAAAAAACTGCTCAAAACTCCTACCTGTTATATGATGCCAAAATCTCCTTAATTGGAGTGGGAGGAAATTTCTGACTTCCTCAACAAAAGCAACACTTAACAACTTTCGTGGTGGGTGGTGGCTCACTCCTGTAATCCCAGCACTTTGGCAGGTGGGCAGATCACCTGAGGTCAGGAGTCCAGCCTGGCCAATATGTTGAACTACTACTAAAAATACATAATTAGCCCATGGGAGGCTGAGGCAGGAGAATCGCTTGAACCTGGGAGGCAGAGGTAGCAGTGAGAGAAGACCTCACCACTGCACTCCAGCCTGGGCGACAGAGTGAGACTCTGTCTCAAAAACAAACAAACAAAAACTTTCAAGATGGTCAGTAGAAAGTCTTTCAACCATCTTCTGCTCTTGCCCCAAGATGCCCCTTTCCTCAGGGGATCTCTTACTGTGACCTTCCCCAGCCACAGCAGCCAGCTCCCCACATGCGTGTTCCCAGCTCATCTCACCATCTTTACTCCCTGGCCTTACACACAGCTAAGGCAAAGCTAGAATGTTCAGATGCAATAAAATTCTCAAGAATGCTAAAGAGATAAAAGCATAGTTGGCTATAAGGAGCCCAGGATCTGGCTGACAAGCTGTGATCCTACCTCCCAGATCCCAGAGCACCCCAATCGTATCTCCTAGCCGGCACCCAGGGCTAGGAGCGCCCTATAAACATCTACTCTCTTCCAAGTCCACACCAAGAGAATGGTGGAGAGAGGTCCTCTTCTGCTTACTAGGACTGCTCTCTAGGTTAGTTTCTCAGTAAGGACCCTTTCAATGTCAGAGTAACTACAGGAACTGGCCTCTAAGGGCCCAACTGGCTGCCCTATCAGAACAAAACCCCAAGCATTTATGAGACACGGGCTATGGGAGGACAGAAAGCCAGGTTGGTATTTGTTTAACAAATGTGTACTGAAAGCCTTTCAAGTGGCAGACACATCATTGCCACCCAGAAGCATTTGTCATTAACCCCTCCTTTGCCAGAGCTCACTGCTTTCAAGACAGCCCATTCCAATGTTTAGATAGCTGTGATAATGCAGAATTTGTCCCCTTATCAGAAACATGACTCAAGGAAAATCCACCCATTGGTTCAGGTTCTGTCCCCTGGAAGAGACAGAAACACACACACACACACACACACACACACACACACACACACACACAGAGGATCTAGGTGCAAGACACAGCCAAGCAGGCATAACATCAAATACATAAGGAGTAGGCACTGGCCACAGCAACAGGTGGAGGTGTGTGAGGATGGCAGCACACAGGAACCAGACAGGCTTGGGTGGGTCCAAGAAGGCTTCCCGAGAAGTCTTAGAATGAGTTTCAGCCCAGCACGGTGGCTCACGCCTGTAATTCCAGCACTTTGGGAGGCTGAGGCGGGCGGATCATAAGGTCAAGAGATCGAGACCATCCTGGCCAACATGGTTAAACCCCATCTCTACTAAAAACACAAAAATTAGCCGGGTGTGGTGGCTCGTGCCTGTAGTCCCAGCTACTCAGGAGGCTGAGGCAGGAGAATCACTTAAACCTGGGAGGCAAAGATTGCTGTAAGCTGAGATCGTGCCAATGTACTCCAGCCTAGGCAACAGAGCAAGACTCAGTCTCAAAAAAAAAGGAGGAGGCGGTTCTTCAGGAGCAAAATTTGAGTGGAAGTGGGAGAGTTAGTTTGGCAGAAAGGAGGTGGGGCAGAAGTTCCAGGCAAGAAGGGAGCTGGTGTGGAGGAAAGACCGACTCCAGGAAGAGCCAGTGGCTGAGTGGAGCCCAGCATCACTCCGCTGAAGGAGAGTCTGGTCCCTGCAATCACAAGACTGGGCAGTGGAGCCAGGGCAGGAGTGGGGTGAGGCTGGAGGAGCCTGGGAAACCTCACAGGGCACCCTGCATCCTCTCATATCTCCCTTCCCCATTAATTCCAGGCACATTGGGCTGTCCCGTACAGATGCCTGAACCAGATTCTCATCCTTAGCAGCTGGAGGGGCAGGCTGGAGGGCCCCCTGGAGTGTAGAACTTGGTTCTGAAGCCCTAAGGCAAGTGGAGAGGGATGGGATAGAAATCTTACATGGGGAAAGCCAAGTCCCAAGCTGTAGCTGTGATCGGTTTGGCTGCAGCCAGGGGCAAGTGTGGAAAGCTGCCACGGGTCCTGTTGAGGTGGCTGTCTGGGAGACGGAGCAAGCACTAAACATAGAGTGGTCTCAGGTCCTGCCTCGAAGCTGTCCAGACTCCTCCCCAAGCCCTTGCCCCCAGGTGCTGGCACTGCTGCCATCCCCATCCCACCCCACACAGCCACAGGGCAGCAAGGCCACAACAAGCAGATTATTCATTGCCAGGTGCCCCAGCCATGTCCTTTCTGCCTTCTTGCCCTGATGTCCTGACATAAGCTGCCAGAGAGCTCAGCACAAAAGAATGCAGGGCAGAGCCAAAGAGGAGGGGTTAACCCTTCCCTAAACCGCATCTGCCTGGACAGCTTTCAGGGGGCCGACTGAGTGGGTGGGGAGGGAAAGGATGGTTGAACTTCTACCTCTGAGTCTCTCTCAGCCTAAGAACAGCACCTTCTCCCTGCCCTTCTCTGGAGTTGATAAGTCGTCCTAGGCACATGAAATCGGATCCACAGAAATCCACATTCCCTCACTTCCCAGCTCTGTGGCCATGGGCAAGTCACTTAACGTGTCTTTTTCTCAGTTTTTCTTTTTTGTTTTTTGAGACAGGGACTCACTCTCTGCCAGGCTGGAGTGCAGTGGCGTGAACATAGCTCACTGCAGCCTCCAACTCCTGGGCTCAAATCATCCTGCCTCTGCTGGGATTATAGGACCATACCCAGCAGAGCCCAGTTTTCTTTTTTATTTATTTTAAAACAAAATGACTTTAAAATAGGCTGGGCGCAGTGGCTTATGCCTGTAATTCCAGCACTTCGGGAGGCTGAGGCAGACGAATCACTTAAGGTCAGGAGTTCAAGACCAGCCTGGCCAATGATGGTGAAACCTCGTCTCTACTAAAAATACAAAAATTAGCTGGGTGTGGTGGCGGGCACCAGTAATTCCAGCTACTCGGGAGGCTGAGGCACAAGAATTGCTTGAACTCAGGAGACAGAGGTTACCTTGAGCTGAGAACGTGACACTGAACTCCAGCCTGGGTGACAGAATGAGATTCTGACTCAGAAAAAAAAAATTAATAATACATTCTCAGCAAACTGACACAAGAACAGAAAACCAAACACTGTATGTTATCACTCATAAGCGGGTGTTGAACAATTAGAACAGGTAGACACAGGGAGGGGAGCATCACACACTGCGGTCAGTAGTGGGGCTAGAGGAGGGACATCGGGGGTGGGGAGGGTGGGGAGGGATAATGAGGGGAGAAATACCAGATATAAGTGATGGAGAGATGAAGGCAGCAAACCACCTTGCCACGTCTGTACCTATGCAACAATCCTGCATGATCTGCACACATATCCCAGAACCTAAAGTACAATTTTAAAAAAATTAATAATAATAATAATTTTATTCCTAAATAGAGACACAGTCTTGCTGTGTTGCCCAGGCTGGTCTCAAATTCCCAGGTTCAAGTGATCCTCCCGCCTCAGCCTTCCAAAGTGCTGGCGTTACAGGCAACACCAGCACACCTGGCTCAACCTCGGTTTTCTTGACTATAACTAAGGACAATAACATGCACCTCCAAGGTTGCTCCAAACATTAAATTATGTAACTTAAGTGGTGTATTCCTGACACAATTCATGTTCTTGATGAATGTCCATTTCCTTCCTCTCTCTCTATTCCCTTCTCCTCCTCACAACTGCCTCATTCTCCCTGTCCCACTAAGAGCACTGTTCCAATGCCTTCAGGCACTTCTGCTTACAGGGTGCAGCAGACCCTGAAACCCCCAGGCTGGAGGGTCTCGGCCTTCTGTCCTGCCATCTGGTGATGTGGATCTGACTCAGACTGCTGCAGGACCTCGGGCCATGCTGCCAGTATCCCAGGTGTCCCAGAGACACTGGAATGGGTTTGAGGGTTTCCTCTCTGGCTCCTAGGGTAATGAGTTTACTTTATGCCCTGGTTAGCCATTACCCCAGTGAGGAAGAGGCAGAGAGTGCTTCAAAGGGAGGGGGCAAAGACCCCTGGCCACACCTCCCTGTGAGAGAGATGGAAGAAATTCCCTGTATGCAAAGGAGGATAAATACAGACACAGAAGCCAGGTGCAGTGGCTCATGCCTGTAATCCTACCACTTTGGGAGGCCAAGGTGAGTAGATCACTTGAGGTCAGGAGTTCAAGACCAGCCTGACCAACATGGTGAAACCCTGTCTCTACTAAAACTACAAAATTAGCTGGGCATGGTGGCGCATGCCTGTAGTCCCAGCTACTCAGGAGGTTGAGGCAGGAGAATAGCTTGAACCCGGGAGGCAGAGGTTGCAGTGAGCTCAGATCGCACCATTTTACTCCAGCCTGGGCAACAAGAACAAAACTCTGTCTCAAAAAAAAAAAGAAGTCAGAGACCCCACCCGAGCTCTTAGCTCTGGAACAGAGCCCAGCCTCTATTCCCTAGAACAGGCAAAGCCAATCTGGCCCCCCAACATCTTGGGTAAGACTTGATTTATGCACGAATAGAATGATTTCCAGCCATGGGCAAAAGTCCTCCTACCTCTGGCTGTCCTTGGCTGTAGGGGTCAGATCTTGCCCCCTCTGAATCTTCCTGGGATTCATTCTGTTTCCCTCCTATCTAAACCAGCACGGAAGTCCTGTGAGTCTGCAGGGGCAGGGTTTGCCTGTTTTGGGGCCTGTGACCTTGGGGGCTGAGGGAGGCCTTTTGCTGAAGCTACCCTACATACCTGACATGAGAACAACCTGAAGGGGCCTAGGTGCCTAGTTCCTGTCTGTCTCCCCAGTGCCTAGCACAATTCCCGGTGCAAAGGATGCACTTCATGCATATAAGTTGTTTCGTTTTTAGCAGGGCTCTGCTTGAAGATGTGGCCGCCTTTAGTCAAGGTCATGTCTAGAAGCTCAATACTGGATAGAATGAACGCCCTGCATCTGGAAGGCTTGAAAATGCCAGGGTTACACTGAAACAAGTTTCGGATTCTGCATCTCCCTCTGTTGAGGTCCCTCTGGCACAGAGCACTGAAATGCTAGTTCAGCTAGCACCCAGGTGTTAGTTCATAGACCTTGAAACTCCCAGGCTGGGGGAGTCTTGGCCTGCTGTCCTCCAGCCTGGTAATGTGGCTCTGACTCAAAGGGCTGCAGGAACTTGGGCCATGCTGCCACCATCACAGGCATCCCAGAGACCCTGGAATCATAGGCGCTGGAGGGCTCTGGAGGGCTGAGCAGTCAGGATGTGGCCAGGTCAGGGTGTGGCCAAATCAAGGGGAACCACATGCTGCTGGGAAATATACTCAAAGGGCACATCCCACTGACTTGTGGTCAGCAGCCTGAGAGCATCATTGCCTATACAGGGAACACTGTCCGTCTAGGCTGGCAGGAGAAGGCCCTAAAGATAAGGCAGTTAAGCAGAGCACGGTGGCTCATGCCTGTAATGCCAGCACTTTGGGAGGCCGAGGCGAGTGGGTCACGAGGTCAGAAGTTCAAGACCAGCCTTGCCAAGATGGTGAAACCCTGTCCCTACTAAAAATAAAAAAATGAGCCAGGCACAGTGGCAGGCACCTGTAATCCCAGCTACTCGGGAGGCTGAGGTAGGAGAATTGGCTGAACCCGGGCGACAGAAGTTGCAGTGAGCCAAGATCATGCCACTGCACTCCAGCCTGGGCGATAGAGAGAGACTCCGTCTCAAAAAAAAAAAAAAAAGACCGTTGAACTGACTAGTTGAACAAGCTAGTTGACCTAGTGCCTATGAACTAGCAGTTTTCCCTCACAGTCAACAGAAGATCTCTGTTCTGCCAGCCCTGGGGTAGGTAGGACCTAGGGCAGGAAGGTTGGAGGACATACAAGCACAGTGCCCCTTTCCCAGGTCTTCCTCTGGGCATGCCTGATCCACCGTGGCCAGCTGGGGGGCACTCCCCTGCAGGAAATCCTCCAGGATGGGACCATGGGGCCAGTGTTTTACCTGGCTCCTGGAACTCTGGCAAGATACCTTGCCAACAATAATGAGCTCTGAGCCCTCCCCTGGATGGAGAAACCCTCCCTCTGGGCCCAGCTCTCATCCATAAAATGGGACTCTGCTAGCGGCACTCTCAGTCCCCTTCAAGCACCAGTATTCCCAGAGAAACCTAGGAAGGATGCCCAGTCAATGCTTTTGTTTGGTTTTTTGTTTGCTTTTTGCAGAGGATGAGGGAACATGTCTGGATCACTGTTGGCCTAACAGTTCATAGAGAGCTGCCACTGGGCACTGGAAAGGTATATTTAGGTCTCTTGAGATATTCTGGGCCTTTTCTCTTTTCCCAGTTTCTGACCTAGGAAGGTGGAGGACAATAGAGATGGTGGTGACCTTGGCAGAGGCAGGAAGGAGTGGGGCTGGCAGGCAGATTAGCATCTGTGCAGGTGGAGTTCATGCATTTGTGTCTGTCTCTGAGCTCAGTATAGATCAGCGTGCATCTCCCTCCATATTAGTTACAGAGCTCTCCATTTACAGCTGTAAAAGAGATTTATATTTCTTTCTAGAATGGTTGGGGCAGGGGTGTGGTTCAACAGATGGCTAGCAGGTTACAGGTGTGTCTGGCTGAAAAAAGTATCTGGCCCAGGGCGTCCTGATTGGCTGTCAGTGAGTCACAGCGGTTGGATTCTTGGAACGGAGCTAATTGGCTGTCATGGAGTTGGGGTCATGCCCTGCCTTATCTTTAGGGCCTCTCCTGCCAGCCTAGACGGACAATGTTCCCTGTATGGGCAATGACGCTCACAGGCTGCTGACTGCGGGTCAGAGGGATGTGCCCTTTAGGTATATTTCCAAGCAGTGTGTGGTTCACCTTGACCTGGCCATACCCTGACCTGGCCACAGCCTGACTGCTCAGCCCTCCAGAGCCCCATGGCTGGCATCCTACGGGGGAGTGATTCTAGGGGCCAGTTGGCTGTGACCTGGCAAAGTCACAAAGATTATTTCCTCAGTTCTGGAAGTCCCATCCAAACTGACTGGCAACACGAAAGTATTTGTGGGTAAACATTGTAGAAACGAACTCTGGATTCTGTGAAAGGCCTCTGGGGAGACAGGCAGGGAAGCGTTGCCATGGTAACCAGCATCTGGGGGTCTGAGCAGAGAGCAGAAGAGAGGCAGGCAGAAGGGGTCCCTGCCTTGGCTTTCTGATGCAAGGAATCCTTGAACATGCAGGCTATGGGAGTGGTCTGCCTCCTAGCCTCAAGTCACGTGTACACACAGGGCTTTTCACTTCTCCTAGGCCTTTCATGGATGTGACTTCATGCCCTTCCAGGACACGGGACCCAGACAGTTATTCGGGGTTAGAGATGAGCAAAGCAAGGCCTCCAGGTGCATACACACTGCCCAAGGTCACAAGGCAGAGACCAGCAGCCAGCAGGAGCCCAGCAGACATAGGGACACCTGGCCAAACTCGCTTTCTATCTGTCCACCAAACTAGCTGCAGTACCCCCCCATCCTCCATTAGAGTCCCAGGGACCACTCAGCTCAGGGTAGTGGGAGGAGCTGGCATAATCTTGGCTCAGGGCTACAACTTCTGAGAAGTTCAAACAACCATATATTTCCCCATCTTCCTCCTCCCACCTGTCTGTCCTCCTGAGTAGAATACAATTTCTGCGTCTGAGCAGTGTGGGGGCAATTGAGCTCGGGAGACCTTGACAGGCCCCTTACCGGCTCCCTAGGGCTGCCAGGCTGCCTGTTGGTGCCCTGGACTCTCAGCTCTTGCCCGCCCAGGCTGGCACAGTTGTCATCTAGGGTGCCTGGGCAGAGAGCCAGAGGGAATTTTCCACCTGCCTGCCTTTGTTGTCTGCTCTGTGGTCTGAAGCCTGGGCCGGGGAGGGGCAGGCCCCCGGGTATCTGCAGGAGGGCTCCGAGGTTGTCTTGGGCTGCCTCACATGGGAATTGCCAACCTTCCTGTGTTCCACAACCCAACAGGGTTTCTTTTTCTCCATGGGGGAGATGTGGAAGCTAGTGGGAATAGGGGAAAGTTGGGCACTGGGGTGGGGATGCCCACCTGGGTAGCCACAGAGTGCCAGGGTTAGAAGGAGCCTAGGCTCATCCAACTGAGCCCCTACCTTGTAGAGATGGAGACACTGAGGCACCTGCCTTTTACAGATGGGGATAAGAGGGCAACAGACATGGCCAAGGTCACAAAGGGAGGGTAGTTGCCCAGCTACGACTCAAAGCTGCTTTCCAGACTCACAACCCAGTGTTTGCCACCAAAGCTTCCAGTCTCCCCACACCTTCACTTTTCCATTCTGGGCTTAATCAGGCTATGCGTCTCGCAGTCCAACCCCTCCTTCCATACTCTGTCCTCTCTTCTTCGCACGAGATGTGTGGGCCGGGGCCCGCCCTCCACACCTCCTCAACGTGAGCAGCAGCTCCTGTGGTCTCCACTGCCTTCAGGGGACCCTCCCCTCCTGGGACTGGCAGAGCTCTGTGTGGGGTCCTCAGGCTGAGGGCAGGGCCTGGGCTGCTCTAGGAGCAGTGGGTGAACGAAGACAAACCCATTGGAAGAGACAAAAGGCAGCCAGCTGAGCTCAGCAGCTGGCCCGGGGTGGCGGGCTCACTTGGAGCTGTTTTATGCTCCCCAGGTGCCTCACCTCTCTGGAGAGCTCCAGCCCTTATGCTGGCTTTGGGCCACCTGTGGGGGTGGGGTCAGGTAGTGCCCCAGCGTTGCTAGGCCCCAGAGCCTTATACCTCTCCCTCCTGCGGTGAGGTGACCCAGGTGCACCTGCTGGGGCTGTGGCAGGGGGAAACAGCAAATGAGAGGCCCTCGGCAGGGGCGGGGCGAGGCTGAAACTGGGTGCCTGGAGCTGGAGGAGTCATGTCCTCACTTGGGGACCAGCAAGGAAAAGAGAGAGTGAAGGATGCAGAGAGGACAGATTAGGGACAAGACAGGGCCAACTCAGGCCCCTCCCCACCCTCCCCTGCTCTCCTGTCTGGGCCTCTTGAAAGGGTCCTCAGAAGTCTCTCCTCCAACCTCTTCGTTTTATTGAATTAGGAGGCTGTGCCCTAGAGATGGCCCAGAGAGGACAAGTGACTTTTTGGGGACACAAAGCATGTTGGTAGCCTCAGGTCTCCTGAGCCAGTCATGGGCTCAAATCCCAGAGCCAAACACAGAACTCCAACAAGCTTTTCCTGCCCACTGGTTCAGAGAGAAATCTGTAATTACAATCATGGCTAAAATGCAGTCCAGCCCCTGAGCTGCCCTGGGGATAGGAGGGACCTGCAGCTCCTCCACCTCCCTGACGTCAGCCGGGTGTCACCAATCCCCAGAAGCCCTGCCCAGTGGTGTGACATCACAGGGCTGGGCCAGCTTTGCTGGAAGGGGCTCCACCCTAGAGAAGAGGGTGGAGGGATTCTGGTCTGGGTCTGTTGCTATCGTACAATGCGGCCTGCAACCTAAGTGCAGGGGTCATCGAAACCCGAGGGCCTCTCTGCGGCCCACCTCCCACTCCCTCTGAAACCCAGGACTTCTGGGGCTGCCACGGGAGTCTGAGTCAGCTCTCAGGGCCAACTTATGAATAACATCAAGTTAGGCCTTCCCTGACTATGAGTAGCATTGTGGTTAAGAAGGTGGAATTTAGAGAATTCAGAGTGTCAGGTCATCCTAGCAAATCTCAGCTCCTCACTAGTCAGCTGTAAGACCTGGGCTGGTTTCTGACCTCACCGAGCCTCTTCTGTAATTTGGGTGTGAGATTACCTATCTCATGGGATTGTTCTGAAGATTAAATGAAGTGACCTGTGCATCACTTGGGCACAATGCCTGGCATGCAGCAAAATGGTATAAATATTACAGAAGAGAACTACACTGGGTGTGGTGGCACACACCAGTAATCCCAGCACTTTGGGAGGCTGAGGCGGGCAGATCACTTGAGGTCAGGAGTCTGAGACCAGCCTGACCAACATGGTGAAACCTCGCCTCTGCTAAAAATACAAAAATTAGCTGGGCATGATGGCATGCACCTGTAATACCAGATACTTGAGAGGCTGAGGCATGAGAATCCCTTGAACCCAGGTGGCGGAGGTTGCAGTGAGCTGAGATCGCGCTACTGCTCTCCAGCCTGGGCGACAGAGCGAGACTCTGTCTCAAAAAATAAAAAAGAACTCTAATAGTAATAATCAAGGTTTGAAACCTTGCACTTACATCACAGGAGAAGAGCGTAGGGCACTTCTTGGCTTTATCTGTCCGTTCAACAAACTTTCTGAAGACTGGTGAGGAAGCATCCCTCTGACCAAAGTGACAAATGGAAGTGATGGACTCCTCTTATAGAAATAGAGGGCACAGGACAGGATTAAGAGGAAGGACAGACGGCCAGGCACAGTGGCTCACGCCTGTAATCCTAGTGCTTTGGGAGGCCAGGGCGGGTGGATCACAAGGTCAGAAGTTCGAGACCAGCCTGGCCAATGTGGTAAAACCCCGTCTCTACTAAAAATACAAAAAAATTAGCCAGGCGTGGTGGCAGGTACCTATAATCTCAGCTACTCAGGAGGCTGAGGCAGGAGAATCACTTGAACCCGGGAGGCGGAGATTGCAATGAGCTGAGACCATGCCACCGCACTCCAGCCTGGGCAACACAGCAAGACTCTGTCTCAAAAAAAAGGAGGGACAGAAGGAGACAGGAGCTTTCCAGTTACTCCAAAACAAAATGCACCTCCTTCTGTCTGTGCCTCTGCATAGGCAGGTTTTTTCGAACTAGAACTCTTTGCTGTTCACTCCAAACTTCTTCTTCTTTTTTTTTTTTTTGAGATGGAGTTTCACTCATGTTGCACAGGCTAGAGCGCAATGGCATAATCTTGGCTCACTGCAGACTCCACCTCCCAGGTTCAAGCAATTCTCCTGCCTCAGCTTCCCAAGTAGCTGGGATTATAAGCATGCGCCACCACCCCTGGCTAATTTTTGCAGTTTTAATAGAGACTGGGTTTCACCATGTTGGCCAGGCTGGTCTGGAACTCCTGACCTCAAGTGATCTGCCCACCTTGGTCTCCCAAAGTGCTGGAATTATAGGCGTCAGCCGCTGTGCCTGGCCACCAAATCTCTTCTTTATCAACACATATCTACTCCTTCAGAGCCCAACTCAGGATTTACTTCCCCTGAGCAGCAAGTCAGGGCCAACACCCTACTTGGGACTCGGTGATGTGACCCTCCTATGCATTCCCATGGGATTCTGCTTCCTCTTTCCTGCTGTGTATCTTAGCATTTTTTAAAAATTGTGGTTTGTTTGTTTGTTTTGAGAGAAAGTTTCATGCTTGTTGCCCAGGCTGGAGTGCATGGGGTGATCTCGGCTCATCACAATCTCCGATTTGCAGGTTCAAGTGATTCTCTTGCCTCAGCCTCCCCAGTAGTTGGGATTACAGGTGCCCGCCACCACATCCAGCTAATTTTTTATTTTTAGTAGAGACGGGGTTTCATCATGTTGGCCAGGCTGGTCTTGAACTCCTGACCTCAGGTGATCCACCCACCTCGGCCTCCCAAAGTGCTGAATTACAGGCGTGAGCCACTGCTCCTGGCCTATCTTAGCATTTTGCACACTCTTTTATGATGAATGGTCTCTTCCATTAGACTGTTAGCCTCCCTAGGCCAGGAACCTCTTGCTATCTGGAATTCCCAGGAGAGGTAAGAGTAAACGTTTGTGGAATGAATGCATGAAAGAAACGGACGCTTGCTGTGACAGATGTTTCCCTGGGTTCTGTGCCAGTGCAAGGTGCCTGACTGACCATACATCCTAAAGTACCCAGGATAGCCAGGGGTTTATGCTATTGTCCTGTTATGATTATTGAGAGCACTCCCTTTTCCTGCCAGAATGTCCAGATTTGAAGGATAAATTTTATAGTCATCCTTCTGTCAGAGAACCCTGGCGGAAACCCAGTTTCACCAACAGAAGGTTTCTTGTTACTTTTTTTTTTTTTTTTGAGACGGAGTTTCGCTCTTGTTACCCAGGCTGGAGTGCAATGGCGCGATCTCGGCTCACCGCAACCTCCGCCTCCTGGGTTCAAGCAATTCTCCTGCCTCAGCCTCCCGAGTAGCTGGGACTACAGGCACGTGCCACCATGCCCAGCTAATTTTTGTATTTTTAGTAGAGATGGGGTTTCAC
>PVKV010038351.1:0-13988 GCA_004027835.1 Alouatta palliata
GGGAATCTCCTGGTCTGTGGGCAATAAAAATCCGTCTGGGAATGTGGCGTCCACTCACCCTCCACACTTTCACTGGGAGCTGCAATCCTCAGCTGCTCCTAATCGGCCATCTTGGATCTCTTCCCCGGGGATAGGTGATTTAAATAGACCACCATCTACTTAGAGTATATACATTACTTAAGTGTAAATACATTTCTCCTTATGATAGAAATTAGACCCTTATAGTTCTATTTCCTATAACTAGAGGGATTCTATCATCAAACCATATATCTGAGAAGAACTATACTAAGTCTAATAAATTACCATTTTCTTTATCTAATCAGAATATATGTCTTGTTTCATAAATCTAAAGAGTTCTTATAGAGCAAAACAAGAAAAGGTGTCTTGTTATCAGCATACCAATCATAAAAAATATTTTATTATTTTCTAGCTGTTACTGAGTGCTTACTACATGCCAGATGCTGGTCAAAGACTTGTACACCTTTAAATCATTTGATTCTAACAATGCCACTCAAATCATTTGATTCTTATAATGCCACTTTGAGTAAGATAACTATTATCCTTATTTTTAGCTGATGAAACAGATCAAAGAGGTGATGTAAGTTGGCTAAAAACACAGCGGTAACAAGAGGTAGAGCCAGGATTTAGATGCAGGGAGTCTGATTCTAGAGCTCATATCCTAGACTGAATTCTGAAAATTGAAAGTTACATAAAATACGACTCTAGAAAATAGTTCCAACCTTCTATCAAACCTTTTGCCTGGCATTAAGAGAAGGCAAACATCCTTCTTTTGATATCTTCTTTCTGATTCTGTATAAGAATACAACTTTAGAATAAATAAGTAGACTATATATAAAGAGGAGATCCCAACACACATATTAAAGAACCACTTGGAGGGCTTACGTGTAAAACAAATCATTTTAGAAACACTACCTGGTCTGGTCCCACCTGGAGTGGCCATAGGCAAAATAAAGTAGATATCTATTTTTGCCCTCTGTTCTCACCTTTCCCCCTCCTTTTCTCTTTTTCTGTCCTAGTGCCCACAGCCATGTGTGTGCGTGCGCGCGTGCGTGTGTACTGGTATTCATGCTAGTGTGTGAGCAACTTACATGGAACAGAACACTACCCTGAGATTTATATTAAAATTACTTGGAAATTTTATTATATCAACCTCCAGCCAAAGACTTCTTTGTTCCTCTATTAATTTTGCAAGGATGCTATAACAAGGCATTACAACCTTGTGGCTTAAACAATGAAAACTGTATTGTCATACAGTTCTGAAGTCTAGAAGTTTGAGATCAAGGTGTCATCAGGGTTGGTTCCTTTGGAAGGCTGTGAGGAATAATCTTTTCCATGCCTCTCTCCTAGGTTCTGGCATCTCAGGTATTTCTTGGCTTATAGATGGTATTTTCCCCATCTCTTCCCATTGTCTTCCCTCCATGCATGTCTGTCTCCATATTCAAATTTCCCCTTTTTATAAGGATACAAGTCATACATGTACCCAATAAGTAAATTCTCATCCCTCCTCTTCATCCTCCCAAATCTCTAATGACTGACTGGTATTCCACACTTTGTGTCCATGTGTAATATTATTTTGATTTGACTATGTTTCTAAGTTGCTTCACCTAACATAATAGTATCCAGTTCCATCCATGTTGCTGCAAAGACAGGATTTCATTCTTTTTATGGCTGAACAGTATTCCATAGTACATGTACACAACATTTTATCCAATCATCCATTGAGGGACACTTAGGTTAATTCCATATTCCATAATTCATTATTGTGAATAGTGTTGCAATAAACATACAAGGGCAGGTATCTTTTTGATACAATGATATCTGCTCCTTTTGGTAGATATCCAGTAGTGGAACTGCTGTTTTGAATGGTAGTTCTATTTTTAGTTATTTGAGACATCTCCATACTATTTTCCACAGAGGTCGTGCTAATTTATATTCCCACCAACAGTGTATAAGCAATCCCTTATCTCTGCATCCCGCTAACACGTTCATGTTATTTTTTGTCTTTTTCATAATAGTTACTCTGACTAGTATAAGATGATATCTCATTGTGGTTTTAATTTGCCTTTCTCTGATGATTAGTGATGTTGAGCATTTCCTTCATACACTTATTGGCTATTTGTATGTCTTATTTTAAATGATATCTGTTCATGTCTTTTACCCACTTTTTATTAGGGTTTTTTTTCTTGTCAAGTTCCTTATAGATTCTGGATATTAGCCCTTTGTCATATGCATCATTTGCAAATATTTTCTTCCACTCTGCAGCTGGTCAGTTCTCTGGGTTGTTTCTCTTGCTGTGCAGAGGCTTTTCCGTTTAAGTCCTACTTGTCTATTTTTGTTGCTTAAGCTTTTCAGATCTTAGTCATTAATTCTTTGCCTAGAACAATGTCCAGAAGAGCTTTCCCTTGTTTTACTTCTAGTATTTTTTATAGCTTCAGGTCATACATTTAGGTCTTTAATCCATCTTGAGTTGATTTTTGTATATGGTAAGAGACAGGGGTCTATTTTCATTATTCTGCAAATGACAATCCAATTTTCCCATGACAATTTATTGAACAGAGTATCCTTTCTCCAGTGTACACTTTTGTTGACTCTATCAGTGATCACTTGGCTGTAGATACGTGGCTTTATTTCTGGGTTCTCTATTGTGTTCCACTGATCTAGTGTCTATTTTTATACCAGAACCACGCTGTTTTGGTTATTATAGCCTTGTAGTATAATTTGTAGTATAAATGTGATGCCTCCAGCTTTGTTCTTTGGGCTTAAGACTGCTTTGGCTATTCGGGCTCCCTTTTTAGCTCTATGTGAATTTCAGGCTGATTTTTGCCTAATTCTGTGAAAAAATGATGCTTGTATTTCGATAGATACTGCATTGAATCTGTAGATTGTTTTGGGCACTGTGCTTATTTTAACAAATCTTCTGATATATAAGCATGGAATGTTTTTCCATTTGTTTGTGTCATCTACAATTTCTTTCATCACTGTTTTGTAGTTACCTTGTAGATATCTTTCACTTTGTTGGTTATTCTTAGGTATTTCATTTCATTTTTACAGTTGCTGTAAATAAAACTGCCTTCTTGATTTGGTTTTTAACTTCATTGTTACTAGTGTATAGAAATGCTACTGATTTTTGTACATTGATTTTATATCCTCAAACTTCACTAAATTCATTTATCAAATCTAAGAGTTTTTGGAAGAGTTTTTAGGGTTTTCTGAGTATAAGATCATACTGTTGGCAAATAGAGATAACTTGACTTCTTTTGAAATTTGGATGTATTTCATTTCTTTCTCTTGCCTGATTTCTCTAGCTAGGATATCCACTACTATGATAAACAGGAGTGGTAAAAGTAGATATTCTTGTCTTATTCCAGTCTGTAGGGAGATTGCTTTCAACTTTCCCCCATTTAGTATGATTTTGGCTTACACGGCCTTTGTTATTTTGAGTTATGTTCCTTCTATGCCTAGTTTATTGAGGGTTTCTATCATGAAGAGATATTGAATTTTATCAAATGCTTTTTTTCTGCATGTATAAATAATCATATGGTTTTTGTTGTTAATTCTGCTCATGTGATGAATCACATTTCTTGATTTGCCTATGTTGAACTATTCTTGCATCTCTGGAATGAAACCTACTTGATCATGGTGTATTATGTTTTTAATGTGCTGTGGGATTTGGTTTGCTAGTATTTTGTTGAGGATTTTGCATTTATGGTCATCGGCGATATTGAACTTAAGTGTTTTGTTGCTGTTCTTGTTTAGCTTTGGCATAAGGCTCACACTGGCTTTAGAGAATGAACAAGGGAGGATTCCCTCTTCCTCAATTTTTTGGAACAGTTTCAGTAGGATTGGTATTAGTTTTTCTTTGCACTTTTGGTAGAATTTGGCTATGAATTCATCTGGTTACGGGCTTTTTTTGTTTGTTTGTTGGAAGATTTTTTATTACCAGTTCTATCTCACTACTTTGTTATTGGTCTGTTCAGGATTTTTATTTCTTCCTGATTTCATCTTGGGAGGCTGTATGTTTCTAGGACTGTGTCCATTTCCTCTAGGTTTTCTAGTTTGTAAGCAAGTAGTTGTTCATAGAAGTCTCTGATGATCTCTTACATTTCTGTGGTAGTAACTGTAAATCTCCTTTTTAATTTCTGATTATGTGTATTTGGATCTTCTCTTTCCTTGCTTAGTCTAGCTAGTAGTTTACCAATTTAGTTTCTCTGTTTAAAGAAGAAACTTGTCATTTTGTGGATCCTTTGTCCATTTTTTTTTTTTTTTGGTCTCAATTTCACCTACTCCTGCTCTGATCTTTGCTATTTATTTTCTTCAACTAGCTATAGGTATGGTTTGTTGTTGTTTTTCTAGCTTCTTGAGATTGGATGTTTAGCTGTTAATTTGTGATTCCTTTTTCTGAAGTACGCACTTAAAAATATAAAATTCCCTCTTGGCAGTACTTTTTTCTGTATCCCAAAGGCTTTGGTATGTTGTGTTTCCATTTTCATTCACTTTGAAAAATTTTAAAATTTTTATCTGAATTTCATCATTGATCCAAAGATCAGTGAGGAATGTGTTGTTTAATTTTCATGTATTTGTATAGTTTCAAGAATTACTCTAGGTATTAATTTCTAGTTTTATTCTACTGTGGTCTTAGATGACACTTGATGATTTTGATTTTTAAAAATTTATTGAGGCTAGTTTTGAAGCCTATCATATAGTCTATCTTGGAGAACATTTCCTGTGCTGGTAAGTAAAATGTATATTCTGCAGATGGATAGAATGTTCTATAAATAACTGTCTCATCCATTTGATCTGAAGTTCAATTTAAGTCTAGAGTTTCCTTGCTGATTTTCTGTCTCAATGATCTGTTAAGTGCTGTGAGTGGGGTGTTGAAGTCCCCCATTATTACTGTATTGCTATCTCTTTCTTTAGGTCTTATAGTATTTGTTTTACGAATCTGGCTGTTCCTGAGTTGGGGGCATGTATATTTAGGACTGCTATATCCTCTTCTTGAATTGATTGTTTTATCATTATATAATATAACCTCCTTTGTCTTTTTTTTTTTTTTAACTGTTTTTGATTTATAGCCTGTTTTATCTGACATAATTACGGCTACTCCTGCTTGCTTTCGGTTTTCGCTTGCATGGAGTATCTTTTTCAAGCCCTTGACCTTCTGTCTATAAGTGTCTTTACCAGCAAGGTGAGTTTCTTGTAACCAGTACATAGTTGGTTCATTTTTTTACAAAAATCCATTCTGGCAATCTTTATATTTTAATTGGAGCATTTAATCCATTTACATTCACGGTTAATATTAATATATGAGGCCTTTTTCCTCATAATGCTTTAAAAGCTTTTGAGAAGATACAGTTCAACCCACAGCAGTTCCCAGTGTCAGTTTCTCTATGTGAATGTGCTGATAGAGTTTCCTGCAAGGGAATGGTCATAATGGCTCTATTAAATAGTTAAGATCTTTTGACACATTGGCCTGATCTTTTGCAATGGGAATTTAAGAAATCTACAAATGACTCAGTTACTGTACCTGGCTATATACACTATATCTAGCTCTACTTGTTTGGCTTGACCCGTTACTCCTGAACAGTGATTAACTAATTAATAAATTCATTTATGCATTAATCTTTTTAATTTCTCATTGTGCCCTCATCACTTATTTACTAAGTGCTGATTATATTCCATGCTCCATACTAGCTTCTGGAAATACAAGTTGAAATAAACACAATCACTGCTTTCCTATTCATCACACAAGAAACATGCTCTCCAGATGTTCATATATATCAAAGACACTATCACTTGGTTCTATACCAGTAGTTTCCTAAATCAGATTTTAGCTAACAGTCAGTTCTATCCAGTGAGTCAGAGGCCATGAGAAATAAAAGGGACCAAAGAAAATCACATGATCTAGACTGCTGGATTTATAGAAAGAGAAAGTGTAGCACAAAGTCCACTAAAAAAAAGTCACAAAGAAAGGAAAACAAGAGTTTGAGTACAATTAGAATAATTATTCGTATTTCTATATTCTCATATTTTAGGATACATAAGAAAATGGAAGACAAAACTGCACCTTACATTAAGGAATGACTGTGAAGTTTGTTAAGAGTAGTAATTACAGGCCACGCACGGTGGCTCATGCTTTAGTTCCAGCATTTTGGGAGGCTAAAGTGGGCGAATCACTTAAGGTCATGAGTTTGAAACCACCCTGGCCGATATGGTGAAACCCCATCTCTACTAAAAATACAAAACAATTAGCCAGGCATGTTGGTGGTGTACACCTGTAGCCCCAGCTACTCGGGAGGCTGAGGCAGGAGAATCACTTGAACCCAGAATGTGGAGAGTGCAGTGAGCTGAGATCACGCTATTGCATTCCAGCCTGGGTGACAGAGCAAAGCTCCAACTCAAAAAATAAATAAATAAATAAATAAAGTAGTAATTACAATTCTGATAATATAGTAAATTGTCTTTAGTTTTTAGATATGTATACACACTGAAGTATTTAGATAAAATGTAATGATATCTATAATTTACTTCAAAACAAACAGTTCTTAAAACAGTTTATAGAACTGACTGTGAAATCTAGATATGTAGCAAATTATCAAAGTTCAAAAATAACATATTCATATAACAGTTCTACTGGGACAAAAGTATATATTTTTAAAATAATCCTATTAATGTAAAACTCATAAAATACTAATTTTAAAAGTCCAAATAATTAAAATCACAGAAACTATTTCCTGAAAATATACAGCAGAACCTCACTAGGAAGGAAAGAATAATATGCATATCAATCTATACTATAACCCTATCTACATAATAGCAAAATACTTCAAAGGAATCTCACCAGCTGTACCTCCTATTAACATTATAGCATCATTAAGCTAAGATATACAACACTACTCTGGAGATAATAAAATATAGAGGTATTACAATAAGTAATTTTATATTGTTTATATATAGAAGTGAATAAAACTAAATTTTATAGATGTTCAACACAGGAAACACCACTTCTAAATACTGACCATGTTATGTGCACATTCCATGAAAAATTCTTACAGACACATTCACACTCCATTTTATAAGCAACCTTGATTGGTAAATGGATTGTGTTAGAATTCCCTCTAGCAAACAGTAAACAAGCTGCTTTAATGAGGCTTATGACCCTGCCCTATAAATATCCTAGGAACTTTGAAAGTAAGTATTTTGCCACCAGATACAGGTCAGGTATTACAATTCCTTCTTCCAGATCACTAACTTTTTTTTTTTTACTTTTCAACTTCCTTAATTGTGCAACAATAGGCAAGACACTTTGGAAACATTGTAAGAAACATTACCTTCTGCAATGAGCTTTAAGTATCTGGAAAACACATTTTCACAAATCACAGAATTTTAGGGCTAGAAGGAACCTTTGAGATCACATAGTTGAAATCCCATATTTTATACACTAGAAAGCCAAAGCCTATAGAGGTTATGTCATTTGCAATTCTGCTCAATGGCAGTGCTGAAACTAGAACCTAGTCTCTTGACTTAGTCCATCACAATTCCCAGGAATCAAGAAGACACTGTAACAAGCGTTTTTAAAGACCACAGGTATACTAACTTCCACATGTTGACATGAAGAATTATTCTCTACCTCTGAGGGCCAACCTCTTTGACCTAGTAAGCAGCTTTAGAAAAGAAACACATGCAGCATAATGGGGCAAGGAGTCCTACAATTAAGGTATAACTGGCACTGAGATGACAGATATTGCATCAAGACTGGCTTCATGCCTTAAAACAGTCAATAAAGTATTTCTTGAAGAGCTATAGGAAGAAATGCGTGTGTTGTGTGTGTGTGTGTGTGTGTGTGTGTGTGTATGTGTGTGTGTGTGTGTATATATATATGCTGTGAGGAACATAAAAGTACATCTCAAGGAGTTCATTCTAGTTCAGAATGTAAGGCAACATGAAGACAAGTGAGACCTGAGTGCTCAGAGGCTTAAAATATACATTAGGAGCTATAGGAAATTAGAAAAAGGAAAAACTCAGTATAGAGCAGAATCATTAAGAAAGGCTTCATATAAGCTGTTGCATGAAAAGAATATGTCTCTGATCAACAAAGAGGTGCCTTTCCAGATGTGAGGAGAGCATCTGCACCACTGAAATAACCGTTGTTATTTCAAACTGCATCAACTTCCTTCAAGTGACACCGGGAGATACAAGCAAGTGGGCATTACTCAAAACACCACTATCATTTTTGGTAATTCCATTATAAGAAAGGAAATCAGAAAGATACATTTGTTTTCCAAATACTAGATCAGCACTCATAAGGCTACCTTTCTAGTTACCAATTGTTCAACACCGTATCATATTCCAAAATCAGCAAGGTTTCGAAGAGATCTTAAACATTTAGGTTAGGTGGTCCAAGAGGATAATATCTACCTACCTATCGATGAAGCACAAAATTATAGTTATAAACATATTATGAAAGAACACAACATAATGCCTACCACACAGTAAGTGATCAAAAAGTTACCTAAAATGGATTTTTTATTGTCTTTTCTAAAGACGTATTGCTTCTGTAAGTATATGTTTTTTAATATAGTCATGCATTGCTTAATGAAAGGGATATATTCTAAGAAATGTATTGTTAGGTAGTTTTCATCATTGTATGAACATCATAGAGTGTACTTACACAAACCCAGATAGTGTAGCTTTCTACACACCTAGACTATACAGTACGACTTACTGGTCTTAGGCTACAAACCTGTATAGCATATTGCTATAGTAAATACTGTAGGCAACTGTAACACAATAGTATTTGTGTATCTAAATATATCTAAACATAAGAAAAGGTACATTAAAATATTGTATAAAAGATTTAACAATGCTATAGCTGTATAGGGTACTTGCCATGAATGGAACTTGCAGGACTGGAAGTTACTCTGGTTGACTCAGTGAGTGAGTGTTGAAAAAATGTGAAGGCCTAGGACATTACTATATGCTAGCAGACTTACAAAACACTGTACACTTAGGCTACATTAAATGTGTTTAAAATTTTTTTTCTTTCTGCAGTAAGTTAACCTTAGCTTACCATACCATACTTTATAAACTATTTTTTTTTAACTTTTTGACTCTTTGTAGTAACACTTAGCTTTAAACACACCTTGTAAAGCTGTACAAAAATTCTTTCTTTCTTTATATCCTCATTCTATACTCTTTTGCTGTATTTATTTTTTTCTTGCTTTTTAAACTTGATTGTTAAAAACTAAGACGCACTCACACACACATTAGCCTAGACCTATACAGAGTCAGGATAATGAATATCAATGTCTTCTACCTCTTGTCCCACTGGAAGGTCTTCAGGGGCAATAACATGCATGGAGCTGTCCTCTCCTACAATAACAATCTCCTGAAATACCTTCTGAAGGGCCTGCATGAGGCTGTTTTACAGTTTACTGTTTTTACATAAGTAGAAGGAATATACCCCAAAATAATAATAAGAGAATAGTGTAATACATATATAAACTAATAACACAATTATTATCAAATATTATATAGTGTACACAATTATTATGTGCTATACTTTCACACAAAGAGCAGCACAGGTTTGTTTATACAGCATTACCACAAACACATGAGTAACATGTTGCCCTATGGCATTACTATGGCTATGATATTACTAGGCAATAGAAACTTTCCAGCTCCATTATAATCTTATAGGACCACTGTTGTATATGTGGTTCATTGTTGACTAAAACATCATAATATGGTATATGACTGTATAATTTAATTTTACATTTTAATTCTTAATTTACATTTTTAACCAAACCAGTCTAGGGGACAAACTACATTTCCTCTACTAAATGTGATACTACCACTGTTGTTGTAGTAAGTATTACAACAGAAAATTACAAACTTTCATAAATAGTCCCTCTCCCCCTAAAAAACTTGAAAGATTTTTAAAAAGCACATAAAACAAGATGAAAACGCAGCAAATATAGTAGCAAATGTCTACCTAATAGCACACCAATAATTAAAAAAAAAAACTATAGGAGAAGAAGGAGACAAACACACTAATAAGAGCTGACGTTTAAATAACACTCTTAGTACAAAATAGCTTAGGTTGATAACAAGTAAGTAAAGATATAGATGACATAAACAATATAGTGAATAAGGTAGATCTTTTGAACTTTTGTTGCATATATTTTTCTCAAACATGGAAGACTGACAAAAACTGATCCACTTTTAAGTCACAAAGCATCAGTGCATTCCAAAGAGTAAATTACTATAAACAATATCATAATAATATTGTGATAAGTCTAGGCATTAATAAAAACAATATTTAAAGGCCCTTCCACATAAAAATTTAAGAATTTCCTACTGAACTACTTTTGTGGTGAAAGAAAAATACAAACTTTCCAAAAGAATAAAGAGAACAAAAACATTATATATCAAAATCAATTAGGTATCTTAGAAAACAATAAGCAGAGGAGAATTCATAGCCTTAAACTCTTATGAAAGGACACCCAATTGGAGAACTAAAAAAGTTGAGAAAGGTAAAATTAAAAGAGTATATATGAAGACATAAGAAAGGAAAAATCAGAAATTAATAATTAGAAAAAAGAAAAAATCTCAATAAATCACAACTGAACTTTGTTAAAAATTAACAAAAGGGACTACTACCGGCCATCTTCACCAGGATAGAAATAGGGAGAAAGCAAAAGCAAAATAAAATTTAGAATACCTAGAAAGAAACAATCATTGAGGTGGAAAAAATTTAAGTCATAAGAAACTACAATGAAGACTATCACGCAAATAAATTTGAAAAAATAGAGAACATGTATAACAACTATAACAGACACTCAAATAGAAATACAGAACTTAAACGACCAATTTCTATAGAAAAAAGTAGAGAATTACAAATAACTACCTCATAGAAAAGCAAAGAATCAAATGGTTTCACATTCAAAGACCACATGGTTCCAATGTAACAGAAATAGTTATAAAACACAGAAAATAAAACCTCTAAATTCTTTTTATGAATGAAATATAATGTTGGTACCAAAATATGATAAAGACAGAACAAAATTAGAAAACTATGGATCAATATCACATGAATATGAAATCACTTCACAAAATATTAGTGAACTTCAACACTGTACTAATATTATGCCATAATGAATTGAGATTTATTCCTTAAAAGTAAGATTGGTTTGATATTAGAAGCACAGCAATATATTATACCATATTAAAAGATCTGAGACAAATACATGATTATTTCTATTGAGGCTAAAAAAGACTCTGAAAAAATTCAATACCCATTCAATAAAAATAAAAAACATTCAAGAACATGGAAGTTGAAAGATACTTTCTTGACTTTATAAACAGATACACACACACTCATATTCACATATATATTCACACACATATACACAAACCTTAGTCCTAAAGCCACCATCACATTTAATGGGGTAATACTTCAGGCATTTCCAATAAGATTAGGAAGAGTAAAAGACGATTACCACCTTTCTTACTATTTAATACTGTACTGGATGTACTAGACAATGCAATTAGACAAGACAAATCAAATACAAAAACTGTAAGAGAAGAAAAACTACTGTATCTGCTTGCATATGACAGTTTTCTAAGAAAACTTTAAAGAACCATTCCAAAAACTACTCCAAACCACAAAATAATTCTGTAAATTAACAGGATGTAAAATTGATGCATGGAAATAAAAATTTTAATATATACAAACAAAAATCATAAGAAATAAATCCACATTGACAACATTAAGAAAAGGTACAATATTTAGAAATAAATGTAATAAGAAATATGCAAAACTTGTAAGAGGAAAGTTTTAAAATAATCCTAAGGACCTAATGCAAAACAATAACATTCCTTGTTATATGAACATCTATACATCATAAAGACGTCAGGTCTTCCCCAAATTAATTTTAAAACTTAACACAATTTCAATGAAAATGCCAACAATTATTATTCTTACGTGAAACTAGAAAAATAATATAGAGGGATTACGATACAAGATGGCCAATTAGGAGCAGCTGAGGATTACAGCTCCCAGTGAAAGTGTGGAGGGTGAGTAGATGCCACATTCCCAGACGGATTTTTATTGCCCACAGACCAGGAGATTCCCAAGGGGAGGAGCCCCACGGGTTGCCAGTGCAGCTGGTTTGGCCGGCGTGGCTGTTTTCGCTGGTGCGGCTGTTTTCACTGCCGCTGTTTGGAGCGGCGCCCCGGCGCAGCGGTTCCCCATACAAAACACGTGGGTCTGGGTGCCGTTTTAGCTGACAATTGGAGCTCCGGGAAGGCAGAGCCGCCCATTCATCTGATTTAAAAGGGGGACTGAAATAGGCTGCCAGGCCAGGAGATTTCCCAGGCAAAAAAACGCCAGTGCCCGCGGTTTCAGCCGGTGCAGTGGGTCACCGCACGGGAAATCACACAGATCCCGGCACCTTTTCAACAGGCGGCTGGAACACCTGGAAGACAGTCGACCATTCAACTAAAAAAAAAACAAAAAACCGCTCTGAGACAGGGAGCCAGGTGAGCAGGCTCGGCTGGTCCCACCCCCCACACACACAAAAAAAACAGCCATCAGAAACGTTCTGGATCGAGAGTTTCACAGCAAGCACAGCTGAACTCCAGACGGTCCAGCTCTGTGGGGGAGGGGCGTCCGCCATTACTGAGGCAGTCTGCCGCTACGGAGGTAGTTTGCCATTGCAGAGGCAGTTGTAACTACACCGGTATAAACTGGACTGCAGGGAAGTTCACACGACAGCTGGGTGGAGCCCACAAAAGCTCAGCAAAGCCTCTGCAGGCAGTGAGTAGGCTGCCTCATCGCTGGGCAAGGCAGTCCTGAGAAAAAGGCAGCAGCACAAGGGAAACTCATAAATAAAGCCCTAACTCCCCGGGACAGAGCACCTGCGGAAGAAAAGGGGTTTATGAGTTCTGCTGCAGCAGACTTAAACGTACCTGCCCAGCAACTCTGAATGAACAACGCAGCTCACAGCTCAGCACTTGAGCTACTATAAAGGACAGACTGTCTCCTCAAGCAGCTCCCTGACCCCCATATATCCAACGAGTCACCTCATAAAGGAGAGCTCAGACTGACATCTGGCGGGTAATCTTCTGGGACAAAGATAGCAGAAGAAGAAAGTGGCAGCAACCCTTATTGTCCTACAGCCGCTGCAGGTCATCCCCAGGCAAGCAAGGCCGAGAGTGGACCTCAGCAGTCCTACAGCAGAGGGGCCAGACTGTTAGAAGCAAAACTAAGAAACAGAAAGAAATAACTTCATCATCAACAAACTGGATGTCCAGTGAGAGACCCCATCTGAAAGTCACCAACCACAAAGACCACACATAGATAAATCCACAAAGATGGGAAGAAACCAGCGCAAAAAGGAGGAAAACACCCGAAACCAGAACACTTCTCCTACAAGGGATCACAACTCCTCACCAGCAAAGGAACAAGGCTGGATGGACAATGAGTGTGATGAAATGACAGAATCAGGCTTCAGAAGATGCGTAATAAGAAACTTCAGTGAGCTAAAATAACTTGTTCTAACCCAAAGCAAAGAAACTAAGAACCGATTTGACGAAATGCTAACGAGAATAACCAACTTAGAGAGGAATGTAAGTGAATTGATGGAGCTGAAAAACATAACACAAGAACTTTGTGAAGCATACAAAAGTTTCAACAGTGGAATCGACCAAGCAGAAGAAAGGATATCAGAGATCGAAGATCAACTCAATGAAAAAAACCGAGAAGGCAAGAGTAGAGAAAAAAGGGTAAAAAGGAATGAACAAAGTCTCCAAGAAATGTGGGACTATGTGAAAAGACCTAATCTACGTTTGATAGGTGTACCTGAAGGTGATGGAGAGAATGAATCCAAGCTGGAAAATACTCTTCAGGATATTATCCAGGAGAACTTCCCCAACCTAGGAAGGCAGGCCAATATTCAAGTTCAGGA
>PVKV010038352.1:0-13996 GCA_004027835.1 Alouatta palliata
TAGTATAGTTTGAAGTCTGGTAGTGTGATGCCTCCAGCTTTGTTCTTTTTGCTTAGAATTGACTTGGCTATGCGGGCTCTCTTTTGGTTCCATATGAAGTTTAAGGTGGTTTTTTCCAGTTCTGTGAAGAAGGTCATTGGTAGCTTGATAGGGATAGCATTGAATCTGTAAATTACTTTGGGCAGTATGGCCATTTTCAAGATATTGATTCTTCCTAGCCATGAACATGGAATGTTTCTCCATCTGTTTGTGTCCTCTCTTATTTCATTGAGCATCCTTTTTATTTTTTAAAAAAGTTAGTATCTGTTATTTATAACTCACCCTCCTGGCAATTTCAGGATGGTTTTTCTCTGCATTGATGAAAGCTTAGATTAGGATTCTGAGGAAACTCATTTTTCACCCTTCTTAAAAACTGTCTCTGGGAATATTTTTCTCTGAATGAGTTTGCTCTCCAAGCATCTAAGTCAGGCCTCAGAGTCCTTTAACTTGTTTTCTACAAAGACGATTGCTTTTTATAAATCACTAATTATATTACTGTCATGTCATTGCTATTCATGTTTCTGGTTTTTGTTTTTATTCTTGATTGTTAGCAGTCCTCTTCTGCTGATGTGTATAAAGTGTTATTTTACCTGGAGAGTCAGGTGCACGGCAGGTGACAATTAGACATTCTTCATCCCCTACTGAGGCAGGTGAGGAGGGTCACCCCACCGCACTGGCTCACATTGAACTAATTCACTTGGGAACTTCAGGGCAAGTTTAGACAGTGTTTTCCAAAGGTACGACGGGGAAAGCAGGAGAGAAGGAAGTTAGGAATGGAAGTGGTATCTGTGTGGATGGGAACGCTTGGCAGTCAGCAACTTGTATAACACAGGGTCATGGAATTCTGCCTCACCCAGCGATGCAGTGACTTTGTAACTTTGGCCCAGAGAGCTTGATCATGGCGTCCAGGAGCTGGAAAGGAAATCTGAATATCCTGACACCCGCTGGATTCTTGCAGCCTCTCTAGAACTGTCTGCCAGCAGACTAGCCAATCAGCTCGTGTTTGAACCCTTTCAGGTGGCCTTGGACCTTTGATGTGTTGGAAACAGAGGGGGTCAGAGCAGACCAACAGCGAGGACATGATACTGACTGATAATCAGAAGAGCAGAGAACCCCCATTCCCCAAGACAAGGGAGAAGAGGTAAGGAGGGGAGGACTGTGCATGAGGCTTCAGGTCGGGGGCTGGAAGTTGAGGATGTTAATGCCTGGGTGTCTCGACTCCATAGCGAATTCTGAGTTGGAGTTGACCACGGAGGATTAATTGATCCTAGTTAGTAGGAAGCTAGAGGGGAAAAAATGAATATTTAAAAATAAAAGAGAAATCTGAATAAGAAAAGAGAAAAATGAACAGATAGCTTTAGAGACCCAACTGAAGTTGGGGGTGAATTTGTGGCTCTAATCTGTACAGTTATAGGCTTTTCTCCAAAATCAGTGACCATAACCCAGGGTAGGAATTTTTTAGGGGCAGAAGGAAAATGGTACAAAGGGAATCAAAAGTGCTTATGATTTATTAATTAGTTTTATTTATTTATTTTTTTAAAGAAAGAAAAGAAAAAAGAGAGAAAGAGAAAAAGAAAAAAAGTGAATGAAAGAAAGGGAAAAAGAAGAAGAAAAAGAGGGAGAGAGAATGGGAATCTTGCTCTATTGCCCAGGCTAGAATGCAGTCTAAAAATGGGTATTGAAAAGCTCTTTTATACTAATAATTGTGTTATACAATGGAGACAGGAAGGAATAAGGGAGGAAAATAACAAACAAACAGCCAACCAATATTTCATTTAAACCTATGAAATGCTATGCAATTGCTGGGGACTGATTTACTCCCAACCGTGTGGTCACTTTTAGAATAGATGTGATATGTGACTGAAGAAAATGTATGTTTTGTGGATTTGGAGTAGAGAGTTCTGTAAATATTTATTAAGTTTACTTGTTCGAGGACTAAGTTAAAGTCCCGGGAATCCTTGTTAACCTTCTGTCTCATTGATCTGTCCAATATTGACAACGTAGTGTTAAAGTCTCCCACTATTATTGTGTGGGAGTCCAAGTCTCTTTGTAAGTGACCGAGAAGTTGCCCTATGTATCTGGGTGCTCCTATATTGGGTGCACATAGACTTAGGATCATTAGCTCTTCCCGTTACATTGATCCCTCTACCATTATACAATGTCCTTCTTATCTCTTTTGGTTTCTGATTTATTAATTTAAATGATTGACATCAGTAAAGTCTAGATAAGAAAAGAAGAAAGTCCTGGAGCATTTGAAGATGGAAAACCCAAGATAGTTAGTAACCAGATACCTCAATGAGATCACAGAAAACTTGTACAAGAATGTGAGAGAGAAAAAGCCAGGAAGATAGACGTTTCTTCAAAGAGCCGAACTTGAGTTTATGATATCTTCAGCAGCACCATGCTGAGTGAGAACACGTCTTGCTTTTATTTGTGTCACTCAGTGTAAATACATTTGGCCCATTTTTTTTTTTAAAGGAATAACAGTCCCAATTGTTTTTTTTTTTTTTTTTTTTAGTTTATTTATTTTGCCTTTTGAAAATTGTCTTTCCAACACTGTTTGATATCTTTCTGGAAAAGTGTTACCCATGCAAGTGTTAGAAATCACAGGTATAGGAAACAATAACAGTAAAAGCAACAGAAATCATAACCTGCCCTGAATGGAATTTTGAAGCGGTCACTTCCTGCTGAACAAGGGGAGGGGAGACACAGACTGTAGCTCCTGCCACCTTACACTTGGCACAGTAGGGACAACACGACAGCAGTTAAGTGAAGACAAGTAAACTCTGGTTCCTGTTCACTGAGAGCAAAAACAAAAACGAAACGCTGGCACCTCAGCCTTCCCGCAGCATCCCCTCCCATCTGTTCAAGTCAGACTACGTGCTAACTAGCAGCCAGGACAGGTCATCTTCCAGCCCTTCCCTTCTACGACCTGAAGCTTGGAGCTGGCGCCTGCATTGCACTAAAGCAACAGAAATCATAATGACATCTAGGTGAAATGAATCCCTGCCCTGAATGAAATTTTGTAGGTTCTCCTGATCTGGCCCCTGGGTCGCCACAGGGAGAGCAGCAGCTGGAAAGCTTTCTTTGCTCATCCTCCTCAGTGCAGATTCACCTGATGGGCTCAGACTTTTCCATCTCTTGCTTTTGTTTCACTTTCTTTTCCTCCATAGTCCATGTTACCTGAGAATTTACCAAACTTTCTAGGGCTTATTTCTGGAAATCTAAATTAAGCTGCACCCAGCCCTGCACCCAAGAAAATCCTGTTGCTTTTGTGAAACTCCAGCCAGCCTCAAAAACTGAGTCTAGACTGCTGGATGTGATTCTTTTCCCCTGTGAGTGAATTCGTTCCCCACACAGGCACAGTTGCAGTCTGGCCAGAGTCTGTTTCCTGAAAACCTGATTCTGAATAGGTTTTGGTTCTTAAGCCCAGTCATCAGCTTCCCTGGGTCCAGCCATCTTGACATAAAGATCAGTTTCAGAGCACGCCTGTGAACTGTGCTGCTGTGAAGCGTCCTGAAAATGCACACACACCTCTTTTCTATTTGTTGGTGATGGCCTGGATAAAGGCTAGAAGAGAGCTAGTGTTTTCCCGAAGTCTTACGTGATCTAGGATTTAAGAACAATTTCCAGATATTCTAGAGCAGTTGTCACAGCCCTGGAGCCATGGCTGTGGTCTTTCACAGGGGAAGCAAACACAGCTGCTCAGAGACAGTGGCTGGCTCTCCAGGTTTCAGTGGTCATGTTGACATTCTTCAGTCTTCTCAGCATTACTTCTTGCCTCCACTGCTGCTCATGTGACCACAGTCTCCAACCGACTGCCCAGGTGTAGGCTCGAGCTGGGTCAAGTGCCTCCCACTTCTCCCCCCAGCCCCCAGGTTCTCTGACCCAGCTGCACGGAATGTACAGAATGTACAGGACACCCTCTAGACCCTCAGTGCATTCAATGCAGAAGCGCTAGGCTGTGTTCCAGTCACTAGAGCTGCGTAACAATTATCTAAAGGCATAGTAACTTAAAATAACCATGTTCATTTTGATCAAGAGCCTGCAGTCTCACAGCTGATGCAGCTGGGACCTCAGCTGGGGATGCCTCTCAGAACACCTACACCTGCCCTCTCCTTGCTTGGGCTTCCTCACAGCATGGTGGCTGGGCTCCGAGGGTGGGGAGAGAAAGAGAGGAAGGCATATACCTTTTCTCAACTGGCCTCACAAGCCGTCCAGCATCATTTCCACTGGTCAGAGCTGCCACAGAGTCCCACCCGGTTTTGAGGGAAGGAACATAGGCCCTACCTCTTGATGGGGAGTAGCAAGGTTTTGAAAGAGTAAGTGGATCCCGAAATTTTGCTGTGTCACTTTTAGAAAATAAAATCTACCACAAGGAGTTAACACATGATGATGTAACCCTTGATCAACGGAGAGCAAAAACAATGGAAAATCTTTTTCCTTGTCTTCTCCTGGAAGGCCGTCCTGAGGAAGGGATTCGGCAGCATCCACCCACAGTGAGAGTCGCCCCTTGCGTGATGAATCTTGGCATTAGTCTCTTCCTCTTCCATGCCCAACACTTCTGACACTCCATTCTAAGGTCACACTTCCAAATAAAGTATTCACACATAAGCCTTTGTCCCAGACATTGCTTTTGGGGACTCAAGCTCAGGCAGTTGGTATACCACGTGAGTCCCTGGAGAGCAGTCTCAGGGTTAGTTTTGTTTTTTTGTTTTGATTTTTGTTTCTTTTGAGACAGAATCATCCACTGTAGTCCAGGCTGCAGTGCAGTGGTACAGTCTTGACTCACTGCAACCTCCACCTCCCGGGTCCCAGTTCAAGCAATTCTACAGCCTCAGCCTCCTGAGCAGCTGGGATTATAGTCACGTGCCACCATGCCCAGTTAATTTTTGTATATTTAGTAGAGATGGGGTTTCATCATGTTGGCCAGGCTGGTCTTGAGCTCCTGACCTGGTGATCCACCCTCCTTGCCCTCCCAAAGTGCAGGGATGACAGACGTGGGTTAGTTTTTAAGGCTGGGTAAGTTAACACGCAGGCATCACTAAGGACGCTGTTCGTAGTCATTCGGCTGTGATAACTTTGGCACAGGCAGCATCAGTTAGTAAGGCTATGGCTGATTGACATGAGGTGCAGACTGAAGGTTCAGAGCAACAGGTTTACTTGTTAGGGAGTGAGTGAGCAGTGTGGGGATAGTGATAAAGGTAAAATTTGGGGAGTCGGTTGACTTTTGAAACTGAGTTAATAACCCTGGAAGAGATAGGCTCAGATATCCCATCTGTCAACTCTGGGCATGTCTGAAGGACTGAGGGCTCATCCACTGAAGCTGCAAGGTACACACCCCCATATTTCTCCTGGGTTAAAGGTTGGGGCCCTTATTTAGATGAATGGGAACTGAAAACACAGAATAGAAACTTGATGTGAATGAGCCTGGAAATCCGACCTCTAGAGCTCCCTGAATCCTTTGTGCTGGTAGATGAAGGCCATAGCTCTGACGGAAGAGAACAGCCTCTCCTTGTGTGGCAGTGGAGAGGAGAGGACTTGTCAAAATGCAGTCCTTACCCACGGGCAGGAACTGAACTTCAGTGAGCGACCCTGTGCAGTCCTTACCCACGGGCAGGAACTGAACTTCAGTGAGGGACCCTGTGCAGTCCTTACCCACGGGCAGGAACTGAACTTCAGTGAGGGACCCTGTGCAGTCCTTACCTATGGGCAGGAACTGAACTTCAGTGAGGGATCCTGTGCTGGGACAAGGCATGAGTACATGCACGGGTATGAGGTGGAGGTGTGGAAACTGCCCTGGCACAGAAGCGAGGAAGGCTTCAGACATCCAGGGAAGCCCAGAGAGCACTCCCTCCACTGAGCAGCAGGGGAGCCCGTGAGCAGACATTGGCTTGGCACTGGCTGTCCCGGGAGGCTGGGGTCAATGGGGAGAGATGCTGCCGAGGGCCAGTGAAAGGGTTTGTGGAGTAATCACGGCAAGAGGTGAGAAGGGAATGATTCACCACAGTGGGAAGCTAAGCCAGAAAGAGAACTAGGAATGCTGACCAGCAGAGATCTGTGGTGACAGCTCACAGGGGATAGAAGGGAAATTAACTATTTCCTCACTGATCAGTTCACAGACCCAGAGCCCAGCATGGAAGGGAATGGCAGGCCCCTTGAGGCAGGACCTGCAGAGCCTCCCAGGCGTAGGTGTGGCTACTGTGGCAGTCCATGTGAACTGTGCACAGGTGTTCTAAGGACTGTTGCCCATCAGAGACCTGAGCTGTCATCACGCACACCCCTAGTTGGAAGGGGAGGCTCACAGAGGTCAGGTGACAAGTGGATACCCACTGGGACTCATCTCACACACGGCCTGCTAGCTGCAGCCACTTCCCTCACCCCAGAGTGAAAGGATGATGATGAGTACACTCAGGACCTGACAGAATTTCACATCCATCCCCTGTCCTATGGAGGAAGAATCATAAGAAATGGAAGGATGAACAGAAACCCACAAACCACCACCAGGCCCTCATTTGGGTCCAAAGTAAATCAGAATTTAAATCATATTCTGGGGGGTCAAAAATGATGTGAGGGAAGCAGGAAGCAGGAGGAGGGAGATGCTGGCATGTGATGCTTTGGCACTGAGGCCTTGACTGACACAGGGTCCTGATTCCACAGAGGCAAAGGGCCCTGGTCTTGAACACTGCCTCCAGGAGGTGGGGCATGCGGGACTCCCACAGAGAGAGGCCTGAAGGCGGTCCCAGAAGGCCTCAGCTGTAAGCTGTGGGCAGCCACCAGCCCAGCTGCTGAGCCCGCATCGGGAAGAGGGTCTGAGTGACAGCCAGCATCCCGGACCCCTGCCAATGCCCAGAAGTCCCTGGGGAGAGGGAAGCAGGTGAGCCTTGGCTCCAGCCCTGGTTACAGGGTCCGTGGCAACTTGACCCCGTTGGGCTTCCAGAATGGACTAGGGCATGATGTGCGCTGAAACTGTGGTCCGTTTTGATGCTCAATAAATGGTAACTCTTCATTACTAATTTTTTCACTATTATAACTCATACAAAAAAACTCTAGCGGAGGGCCAAGGAACTCAGAGCAGGCCCTCATCTTCCACAGCAGCTGGAGCCGGTTGAAACACTTGGGCTGTAGATGTGGCTGAGAAAGAGGTCCCCAGTTCCCTCCTGCTGGATCTTTCTGGAAACACACACAGGCACACACACGCTCTCACACACACATTATTCCTCTCTCTTTTTACTTTTACTTTGATTCATTCTGTCAAAAACTGGCAAGAAAAAGGAAGATAAAAACAGCTTGAGTTTTGTGATGCACCAGAGTGCCTGTTAGGAGCTGTAAGGGGTCTTCTCTTTCCCAATACCTTTCCCAATCTGAGAAGAGGGTCTGCAAACCATGTCTGTGACCGTGGCTATCCTGGAGGACTTGGGCTCTGACAGCTGCTGTGTGGGGTCTGCAGCCCTTTCTCAGAGCAGAACATCCTGACAGGGCTTGACGGGTCCCCTGCTCACACTTGCACCCATTCTCCTTCATCCTGCTATCGTCGCGCCTTCCTTCCTTCAGTCTCTCAGCAAATTGCATTACGTGTGTATAGAATATGTCCATGTAGCTCCCCACACTCTCACCATTACACATCGGGGTCTTTCTCCTGGGTGGCAGCCCAGAAGTTTCAAAAGTCCACAGGCGGTGATAGTGGGGAGAGAGTGGGTCAACTCTGAGACTGTTCCAGGCTGCTTCCTGGGAGCCCGATGGGAATGAGGCTGGCTGCCACTGTGACAGCCCTGTGAGCATGCTCTATCATCTTCCTGCCCTTCCCTGGCTCCCCCTACCCCACACCTGTACTCCCTGGGAGCGCCTCCCAAAGACATTCCCAGCTTCACATCCTCATACCACGTTCTACTTCATATCAGACCAGACCAAGACAGATGTGTTTGGGACAAATGGACCCATGGATATTGGCTTTAATTTTAAAGAGCCTGAAGTGTACAAAGTAGATAAGAAGGCACAAAGGCATCTATAATGTAAAACAAACCCTGATTAAAAATAACAGAGTCTAAAAGAAGACAAAATCCCCACAATTGTAGTTACCTGGGACTTTTTTCAAACCAGAGAAAAAAACGGAACACCATAAATTGACAAGAGTCTGTCTTGCGAACATACAATAATGCTCACCTTGTGTACCAAGACAGCACAGTTTTCACAACAATTTCACACCTTCAAATGATTTGGATCTTTACTGAAGCTTGGACAAGTAGGGTGGATGTTATGCAGCCCATTTCACAGATGAAGAAATGGAGAACCAAAGTCACAAGGAAAGATGGAGGCCCAGCCAGACCTGGACTCCATGGGCCATCACCCCACCCAGCCACTTGTGTGGTCTAGTTCCAGCTACCTCCTCCAGGAAAGCAGCCCATCCGCCAGGATAACACGTTCTCTGAACCTTTCCACCTTTGTGTCTACACTGCTATTTAGGCACTTAAGTTCTTCTTTTTTTTTTCCCAATGATGAACGCATCTAATTCAGGAGTATCTTGGCAGGATATTCCCCACTTAACAACTGCAGGGACTCATGTTTGCTGCCCAACACCTGGTCCTGCTTCTTGGGGTGCATTGGCAGATGAAGAGGTTCATTCCCTGTTGATCCTGGCCTGTTCCCCGACCGCATAGGTCCTGGCGTGGGCTTTTTAGACTCTCACCTCTTCCGCCCTTTGTCCTCCTTGCCCTGCTCTGCAAATCTTCCCTTCTTTTGTTACTCAAAGTAGCAGAAATGCATGACATTGGAGGTCACGGAAGTGGGTTAGACTATATACCAAACAGGAAAATAATAGAACGTGTGCACCGTTCTATAAAATTCCTCAACGCTGCGAGCTGTGGGGATCTTCAAGGTGCAGAGGCATGCCTTCCCACGGATGGGCGCCACTTCTTTTACTAAAGGCCTCTTCTGCCTCCTGCAAACCTTTTCCTCTCAAGCTGCTTGGAGACCATTTTCAATTTAACATAATTTTCTTTTTCACAGCAAATTACCTCTGTGTGTATCTCACTCTTCTCCCTCCTGCCGGCGCCTGCACACTCCTATTACAGCGTCAAAAGCTCTGCAGGGGCTCTCTAAATGCAAGGAGAGGTGCTCTTGCTAAGAGGAGACCTGCAGTCCTTCAGGACTGTTCACACTGCAACCAGTTTTCCAGAGACAAGTGTGGGCTGCACTGTCCCATCTGATCCCTCCCAGCTGTCTCACACCATCAGAGTGCACACCTGGGCCTTGGACAAACTCCCATCCAGACCCCGATGCACTCATGCACTCTCTTCTTCTCACACCGCACTCAGGACTTCCTGTTGTCACTTGCTGTCATCAAGGGAAGCTCTAATCTTACCTCGTCTGGTATGAGTTGTCCCCACAGCTCAGGTCCTGGTGGTCTTCCTTGTCTTCTTGCGGGCAGGGTATACAGAGTTTACCACTGGCCCTTAGAATGCCTGCCAGGCACTGGGCACCCACAGCAAGACGAAGTGGGACTTGAATCTCAACCTGAGTGGAAGGCTGAGTCTCCAAAGATCTCACTGCACGCCATTCCACATGATTCCTCACAAGCCACTGGCTACCATTCTCCACAGTGTTTTGGAAATTTTGGCAAGAGGTTTCACCTTAATATCTGCAATAATCTTTTATACCAAAACATTTTGAATTGCCATTTTTTCTCCTCCCTTTAAAGAAATGTGAGCTCTCTAAGATCCCATGAAAAATGATACAACACCCCTACCCCCAGACATGGAGCCTGTTTCTCATGCATATGACACTTAGGGGCAGATTGGAAAAAGAATAACCAGAATTCCTTTGGGAAAACATCGAAGCCTCCAAAAGCAAAAGTTACATTTTAATCTCTGCTAGCAATGCCACTAGTTCTCTGCAGTCCAAATTTATAACGTTGGGGCAATAACACGCATAATGCCCAATCCTCTAGGTTCTCTCCAGGGTGCTAATATAACAATAGAAATCGCTTGATCCGGTAGAAAAAGGGAGGTAAGGACTTTTTCACTTGGGCATCTGAACTCCACACATCTCCAAAGGAAGCAAAGCAACATCCCATCCTCATACCATTAAACCCCAAGCAAGGGAAGCCCAGGGAGCTTGTGACGGGAGCTCCTTGGGTGTGGAGACCCATGCAACAGGCGCCATCGCAGCAGACCGGTCCACAACCCCGGGGCGTCTCCCGTTTCTCATTTTTTATACACTGAGATCACACATGGCATTCATGAGTCTCGACATCCCACGTATAAAGAAAATATCTATATCTGTATTTGTAGCCATCCATCCATCAATAATGACCGGCGTGTATTCTATTCATTTGTGACAGTTTCACTTGAAACTATGGCTGTGAGCATTCAGTTGTGGCATCATTTAGCCAAACGATAAGGAGAATGTTTTACCTGAAGCTTGCAGAAAGGGCCGCTACATTGTTAGTTTTACTTTGGGGGTCTTCAAGATGTTGGAAAAGGACAGATAGACTGTTGGGGTTTTCAAGGTAGCAGATGGCACCTGTTGAGGGAGCACTAACTAGGGGCCTTGAAGGGGCGGGTGGCAATTGGTAATTGGAGGCTTTTGTGTGTCTGTTTTTGCAGACACTGTGCAACAGAGTTGCATGTGTGTCTCCAGGGAGAGGTTGGAACAGGATTATGTTCTCCAGGGGAAGTTCCAGTAGAGGCTGAAAGTGTTCAGATACGAAAAGTAGGGTGACTCTCAAGTGGAAATAAGGTACACTGGGATACTGACCCAGCCACAGGCAGAGGCCACAGTCATCGAACATTTCAAAACTGTCTCTCTTTTTTTTTTATTTTGAGACAGAGTCTTGCTCTGTAGCCCAGGCTGGAGTGCAGTGGCACTATCTCAGCTCACTACAACCTCCGCCTCCCAGGTTCCAGCGATTCTCCTGCCTCAGCCTCCCGAGTAGCTGGGACAAAGGTGTGCGCCACCACGCCTGGCTAATTTTCTGTATTATTAGTAGAGATGGGGTTTCACCATGTTAGCCAGGATGATCTCGATCTCCTGACCTCGTGATCCACCTGCCTCAGCTTCCCAAAGTGTTGGGATTACAGGCATGAGCCACCACACCCGGCCTCAAAACTGCCTCATCTCTGTTGCTCATTCATGTGTTCTTGGAGACAGCCTGCTTTTCTTTGATGAGCAATTGTCCTATCACTGGTAATCTGAAGGACCCTGAACGACTCCTTTTGATGGATCAGTGCCTCTCATGAGTCATTAGGTCACCCACTGATACACTGTCTGTGTCTGGGGTCTCCTTAAAGAGAAGTTTTAACTCTTCTAGCAGAGATCTCTATTAAGGAATTTGGGTTGTTTTAGGAAGTCAATTCAGAGATATAGAAATTGGAGGAAAATGGGACATAGGTTACAATATGACACAATTTGGAGGGCAGCTCCTTGGGGCTGGTCTTGAGTTTTTCTGTCACGTGCTCCTACAATGAAGATGGATGCCAAGGAACCAAAGAATTCTACCCAAGGCTCTGTGGCCAAGGCTCTGGGTCTTGTCTATGGCATCCCACAACTGCAGGGAGAACAAGGTCAGCAGGTAAGTGCTGGTGTATGATTTTTAATGGGCCCACACATCCAAGTTCTTGTGTTGAGCAACTGAAGACAGGGAAGAGCCAGGAGATCTTGCCATGTCCCAGAGCAGTTCTTTAAGGCACCACAACAACACAGCCATTTTTTTTTTGCCCATTTAATTTTTTTTATTGCATTTTAGGTTTGGGGGTACATGTGAAGGACATGCAAGATTGTTGCATAGGTACACACATGGCAGTGTGATTTGCTGCCTTCCTCCCCATCACCGATATCTGGAATTTCTCCCCATGCTATCTCTCCCTAACTCCCCACCCCCTGCTGTCCCTCCCCTATTTCCCCCCAACAGACCCCAGTGTGTGATGCTTCCCTCCCTGTGTCCATGTGTTCTCATTGTTCAACACCCACCTATGAGTGAGAACATGTGGTGTTTGATTTTCTGTTCTTGTGTCAGTTTGCTGAGAATGATGGTTTCCAGGTTCATCCATGTCCCTACAAAGGACACGAACTCATTGTTTTTGATGGCTGTGTAATATTCCATGGTGTATATGTGCCACATTTTCCCTGTCCAGTCTATCATCTATGGGCATTTGGGTTGGTTCCAGGTCTTTGCTATTGTAAACAGTGCTGAAATGAACATTCGCAACACAACCAATTTCTAAAGGCTACATTGAAAGCATACAAAGATTAGGTACAGAAATGACAGCTCTGCAACACATTTAAAAATCTAGTATGCCTTTAAGACTTTAAGCCTCAGTCTGATGTTTCCTTACTCTTTGAACCTTGTAGCACTCTTATCTCTAGAATGAATATTCTTATACATACAGGCATTGTTTGGCCAAGAGGAATCCTCCCTCTGTCATACCCAGTTTCTTCCAGTTTGATGAATGTGAAAGGATGCAAATAGGACATTTCAACAACCTTGCAGGAAAGAGTATCATGGCTGATGAGTGACAAATAGCATGGGGACAGGAGCATGGGTGTGATTACATATAGGCCTGGAGTCTCTTCCGTTTCTAATGAGCAGCACTGGAGTCTGAACTGCGACACCAGGCTCTATACTAGGTTTTGTCATTTTTAAACTGTGTGGCTTCGGGAAGGACTCACAAACTCTCTGAAATCCTTCTTTTCTACCTAAAATGAGCTCTTGAATATCTCTACCAGTTCTAAATGTCCCTGACTGTAATTCCATCAAGTTTGTGTCATTCTCCTCTCTCAGTGGAAAGAGCTCTAAAAGCATCCTTATCTCCTAATGGAATCATTAGGCCGAGTATATCAAGAGCAAAATTTTGAATGTCTTTTGGTTACTAAGAAAAGTAAAACTAATGGCATCTACTTAAGGCAGTTGGATCTAGGCCAAAGTTAAAAATTAGGATAGATCATTTTCTAACAGCCATTCAAAACCATATATGGTTAATTCAGAAACAAGTATTCTGAATTCTAAATAAATTAAAAATGTCAGGATACCCTGCCTGTACTGTTGGCATGGAGCTTCTGGGAAAGGAAGGAAATATTGAAAGAGGGTGAGAGAAAGAAAAGAAAGGAGGAAGAGAGGAAATGTAGGCTCAGAGGAAAAAAATCAAACAGCTTAGCAGCTACTCAGTATCCCTCTAGGGACCTGAAAAATGCTCAGAGTTCACTTGAGTTTCTTGCAAAGCCTGGATAAATTCTTGGAGAATACTTCTAATATAGCATTGGCAAGAAGACTCAGTTACCAATCTGCTGCATTAACACACCATCCCCTCCCAAATGACACACAGTCAGTCACACGCAAAAGAAATACATACAGCTGTCCATTCGGAGTGTTCCTTATAGCTGACCATATTGGTCAGGTATTGTCATAATTATTCCATGTAACAAATGTTCCAAAATTCAGCAGCTGAAAACAATCACTGTTATTACTACTGCATCTATGGGGCAGTGGGGGTCTGGCTGATCTCAGCTGGGCTTGCTTCAGGGTTCTGGAGCAGGGGCTGCTTGATTTCAGATCATACTTTGAGTTTGGGGAGGCTCTGCCACACATACTTTCGAGCCTTCTTGTACTAGCTGTCTGGCAGGGGCATGTTCTTCCCTGTGCCAGAGGCATGAAGGTAAGTGAAAAATGAATAAGGCCACAAAACAGGCCATTTTACCACTTCCCACTGACTGAAGCAAATCCCGTGGTGAACACGCACGCCGTCACTTCTACCCAATTCCCATTGGCTGAAGCCAATCCCACGGTGAACATGCATGCTGTCACTTCTACCCACTTCCCATTGGCTGAAGTGAGTTCCACAGTGAACACGCACACTATCACTTCTACCCACTTCCCACTGGCTGAAGCCAATCCCACGGTGAACATGCATGCTGTCACTTCTACCCACTTCCCATTGGCTGAAGTGAGTTCCACAGTGAACAC
>PVKV010038354.1:0-13992 GCA_004027835.1 Alouatta palliata
GGATCCCCTTGGAGATGACCTACTACTTTTTTTTTTTTTTTTTGAGATGGAGCTTTGCTCTTGTCGCCCAGGCTGGAGTGCAATGGCATGATCTCGGCTCACCAAAACCTCTGACTCCCAGGTTCAAGCGATTCTCCTGCCTTGGCCTCCCAAGTAGCTGGGATTACAGGCATGTACCATCATATCCAGCTAATTTTTGGCATTTTTAGTAGAGATGGGGTTTCACCATGTTGGTCAGGCTGGTCTCGAACTCTTGACCTCGTGATCTGCCCACCTCTGCCTCCCAAAGTGCTAGAATTACAGGTGTGAGCCACAGCGCCCAGCTTTTTTTTTTTTTTTTTGAGTTGGGGTCTCACTCTTGTCACTCATGCTGGAGTGCAGTGGCCCAGTCACAGCCCATTGTAGCCTCAAACTCCTGAGCTCAAAGGATCCTCCTGCTTCAGCCTCCTCAGTAGTTGGAACTGCAGGCATGCACCACCACGCCTGGTTAAGAGAACTACCTGTTTGTTTCAGCAAATTTGGGCCAAGAGCAGTGGCTTACACCTATAATCCCAGCATTTTGAGAGGACAGGGCAGCATTGCTTGAGCCCAGGAGTACAAGACCAGTTTGGGCAACATAGTGAGACCCTGTCTCTACAAAAAAAAAAAAAAAAAAAAAAATTGGCTGGGTGCGGTGGCTCACGCTTGTAATCCAAGCACTTTGGAGGTCAAGGTGGGCAGATCACCTGAGGTCAAGAGTTCAAGACCAGCCTGACCAACATGGTGAAACCCCGTCTTTATTAAAAAAAAAAAAAAAAAGTGATAATCTTGACTAGTAGTGTGATTAAGTATCCTTTCAAATGATAATGACCAATTAGTTTAATTTAAAAAAAAAATTGCTGGATATGGTTGCACATGCCTATAGTCCCAGCTACTCAGGAGGCTGAGGCAGGAAGATCAGTTGAGCCCAGGAGGTTGAGGCTGTAGTGAGCTGTGATTGCATCACTGCACTCCAGCCTGGGTGACAGAGTGAGACGCTGTCTTAAAGAACAAAAAAATCAATAGACTGAGAGAGTGGCCAGGGGAAAGAATTAATAGGCTGAGCAACAGAGCAAGATCCCTGTGTCTCCCCCCAAAAAAAAAATTTATTTGGATGTGGTTGCATGTGCCTATACTCCCTATATTCCCAGGAACTTAGTAGCATGAGGCAGGAGGACAGATTGAGCCCAGAAGTTCCAGGCACAGTGAGCCATGATCGCACCACTGCACTTCAGCCTGCATGACAGAGTAAGACATTGTCTTAAAAAAAAAAAAAAAAAGTTTATGGAGCAGCTGGCTTAATCATTTGCCCTCTACAGGGGTAGGAACCTCATTGAATCCATTTTCTTCAACGGATCTTTTTTTGTTTTTCGAGACAGAGACTTGAATCCATTTTCTTCAACAGATCTTTTTTTGTTTTTCGAGACAGAGTCTTGCTCTGTTGCCCAGGCTGGAGTGCAATGGCATGATCTCTGCTCACTGCAACCTCCGCCTCCTGGGTTCAAGGGATTCTCCTGTCTCAGCCTCCTGAGTAGCTGAGACTACAGGTGCTTGAAACTGGAAGTCGGAGATTGTAGTCAGTGAGCCAGGTTCAATTGATTGTTCTGCCTCAGCCTCCCTGGTAGCTGGGATTACAGGCACCTACCACCATGCCTGGCTAATTTTTGTATTTTTAGTAGAGACGGAGTTTCACCATATTGGCCAGGATGGTCTCAATCTCTTGACCTCATGATCCACCTGCCTTGGCCTCCCAAAGTGCTGGGATTATAGGCATGAGACACTGTGCCAGGCCAACTTTTTTTTTTTTTTAACCCATTCCCTCTTTGATTAAAAACAAAGGTTTTACTCTCACCCCTGTGATTTTTATATACTATTGTGTGAGGGCCCTGTTGCTATATAAGAATCAATGAAGTGGTTAGAGAATACAGAAACAGGGGCTGGGTGCGGTGGCTCATCCCTGTAATCCCAGCACTTTGGGATGCCAAGACGAGTGGATCACCTGAGGTCCTGAGTTCAAGACCAGCCTGGTCAACATGGTGAAACACTGTCTCTACTAAATATATAAAAATTAGCCGGGCATGGTGGTGGGCGCCTGTAATCTCAGCTACTCGGGAAGCTGAGTCAGGAGAATTGCTTGACCCCAGGATGGGGAGATTGCAGTGAGCTGAGATCAAGCCATTGCCGTTGAACCTGGGTGACAGAGTGAAACTCCGTCTCAAAAAAGAAAAAAAAGAATATAGAAATAGGAAAAACTCTCAGAAAGGAAGAAAGGAAAAACTAGGGCATGTTTGTTTGGTGGCAAATCTTTAACCTCTTGAGGGTAGTCCCTGTGAAAAAGCCTTTCCACTATGAGTCTTGGGGTGCTACCAACCGAGCTAAGATAAGGGACCTAGAATGTCATAAAGACGATCTGGAGCGAGGATGGCTATGCCAGAGCTGGCTGGGAAGACTGAGCAGTCAGCACTTGATTAATTAATAATGTAAGAGAGGGCAGGTTGGGCCCTGGGGACAGCCTCAGCGGCACATAGGCCACAGTCACAGATGGCCCAGTTGGCAACGTGATGGTTCACTTTTGGAAAAGAAATGTGACACAGCCTTTCTGGGAATGGGGTAGCCAGTCTGATTCAGGAGAGCCAACAGGGTACGGAAGACCTGAACGTGGGAGGCTCCAGCCACCAGAAGGGGGCAGCACCTTCTTGAGATGAGAGATTGAAAGGCCTGTTAGGCTACCCAAGAGGGTTTTGGCAGAGTATATGGGGGTGTTGCGGGGCTGGGAGGGAGGTGGAATAGGGATGATACATTTTCAACAAAAAAATTTTTTTAAATAAATGGGGGCTACCTTGGGCAGGTGCTGATGTATGGACAGCCGTATCGTGTTACCTTAGAGCTTGAGCTGCCAGAGTCCCCTGTGAATCAAGATTTGGGCATGTTCTTGGTCACCATTTCCTGCTACACCAGAGGTGGCCGAATCATCTCCACCTCTTCGCGTTCGGTGAGTGTTCGTGAGAAGGTATGGAGGAAGGGGCAGGATCAGAATGGGTAGGGGTCTGGCTGTGGTGGCTCATGCCTATAATCCCAGCAGTCTGGGAGGCCAAGGCAGGCAGCTCACTTGAGCCCAGGAATGTAGGACCAGCCTGGGAAACATGGTGAAAACCATTTCTACAGAAGAAATTCTTTTAATTAGCCGAGCATGGTGGCACAGGCATGTAGTCCCAGCTACTCTAGAGGCTGAGGTGGGAGAATTGTTTGAGCCTGGGAGGTTGAGTCAGCAATGAGCCAAGATCGAGCCACTGTTCTCCACCCTGGGCAACAGAGCAAGACTGTCTCAAAAAAAAAAAAAAAACTGTCTAGGTAGGGAGGGATTCAGGAGAAAACACCCTTGGCTCTGAAGTCACAGACACATCAGGATAAAGAAAGGAATCAGGCCAGGCATGGTGGCTCACGCCTGTAATCCCAGCATTTTGGGAGGCCGAGGCAAGCAGATCATGAGGTCAGGAGATCGAGACCATCCTGGCCAACATGGCAAAACCCTGTCTCTACTAAAACTACAAAAATTAGCTGGGCATGGTGGCACATGCCTATAATCCCAGCTATTCAGGAGGCTGAGGCAGGAGAATCACTTGAACCAGGGAGTTGGTGGTTTCAGTGAGCCGAGATCGTGCCACTGCACTCCAGCCTAGGTGACAGAAGGAGACTCCATCTCAAAAAAAAAAAAAGAGGACTCAGCTTACCAAATCAGAAACATTTGCCAAACATCCCAGCCATCTCATGAGCACACCCAGCTTTGGGGTGAAGTGTGAAGAGTAGGGCTACTCTCAAAAACAGGCTTTAGAGCCAGACAGACATGGGCTTGTGTTCTCATTCAGAAACAAGCTAGCTGTGGGTCACCTGACTTAACTTCTTGGGCATAAGGTATTATAAAATGGGTATAATAATAACTGTCTCATAGCAAGACTAGTTTGGATTCAGTGGGGACGTGTAAAATTCCTATTAGCACATAGTGGGTGTTTAATGGTTTTTGTTTGTTTTTGAGACAGAGATCTCGCTCTGTCGCCAGCCTGGGCGACATCTCAACTCACTGCAACCTCCACCTCCTGGGTTTAAGAGATTCTCCGGCTTAGCCTCCTGAGTAGCTGGGACTATAGGCACCCACCACCACACCCAGCTAATTTTTGTATTTTTAGTAGAGGTTGGGTTTCACCATGTTGGCCAGGATGGTCTTGAACTTCTGACCTCAAATGATCCAACCGCCTCAGCCTCCCCAAATGCTGTAATGACAGGTATGAGCCACCGTGCCCGGCCTCATAAATGTTAAGACTCCATTCTTACATGAATTCACAATAGAACCTCATCATGAAGCAAATTCCTGATGTCTACATGGGGAAGAGAAGCTTCAGATGGTACGCTGGGCCTTAGATCCCTTACTGGATTACAGAACTACTTGATGGAAAAGGCAGATCAGAGACAGTCCTGGGCTTAATCTAGGAAGGTTTCTTGGAAGGAGGAGCCTTTGCTTTAAAATAGAGTGTGGCTGGGTAGGGAGAAAGGTACTCAAGCAATTGGAATGGTTGGGTGGAGACCGAGGGGTAGGAAGTGAAGATGAGGGAGCCAGGGACCTGAGCAAGAAGCAGCCTTCGGAGACTGCTCTGGGGTGGTTGAGGGGTAGGTAGGGTCATGGGGACCTCGCACACCTGTCCCCAGCCTCTCCTTTTCCCACCTCTGGCAGGTGATGCTGCATTACCGCTCAGACCTGCTCCAGATGCTGGACACGCTGGTCTTCTCTAGCCTCCTGCTGTTTGGCTTTGCAGAGCAGAAGCAGATGCTGGAGGTGGAGCTCTATGCGGACTATAGAGAGAACTCGGTGAGTGAGGTGAACAATGACTAGGAGACAGCCCCTCCCCACTAGCTCAGGATTCTACCTGAGGAGCCCCCAGGTTCTATCAATCAGGAGGCACCACACCTGAGAGGCTGGAAGTGGGCCTCAGATGGGGTGGGTAAGAGTGCCAGAGGCAGGGCCCTGGCCTGACGCCACCCTCATCCCACCCCCTCGCAGTATGTGCCGACCACTGGAGCAATCATTGAGATCCACAGCAAGCGGATCCAGCTGTACGGAGCTTACCTCCGCATCCATGCACACTTTACTGGGCTCAGGTGAGAGGCCACTGGAGTGGACCTTGGGCAGCTCTCACAGGGGCTGGCCTTCCACCAAGAGGGTCCCAAGCAGAGGTAATGGGTTTACAGAGTCGAGTTTCACAAAGGCCAGAGGTTGTCAACGCTGGCTGCCCATTAGCCTATCAGCTCCCTGGGGAACTATTTAAAAACACCCTTGGGCACCCCCTAGAGTAATTGAACCAGAATTTGTTAGGGTCATGTCTAGGCATCGGAATTTTTAATTTGTTTTTTGCCCGCGCCCTCCCCACCCTTCCTCAGCCTGTCCCTCTTCCCTCCTCCCTGCCATCCAGGGCTGAGGGCTCCACCCGAGTGAGCAGAATTTTTTAAAGCACCCCGAGGAGTGCTGATGGGCTGACAGAGTCGAGAGCTACTGTCTTGAACTGCTGGCTCAGCAAGAGTTGGGGTGACTCTTGAGAGACAGCCAACATTGAGGCTGTGGCCTATGGCCCCGCCACAGGAGACTTCCCAAGGTCCTTGGCCTTTGTCAGAACCTGATACAACACGTTCTGGGAACTGTGTGGGTGGGAGGCAGGGGCGGCAGAGCTGGCTGTAGCCAAACTCACTTGAATTGCCCTAGAAATTATTTCTGGGAAATGAGAAGGCTGGTCTTCTCTGGTAACTGCTACTCCCCTCCTGTCCCTACTTTCTACCTCAGATACTTGCTGTACAATTTCCCGATGACCTGCGCCTTCATAGGTGTCGCCAGCAACTTCACCTTCCTCAGCGTCATCGTGCTCTTCAGCTACATGCAGTGGGTGTGGGGGGGCATCTGGCCCCGACACCGCTTCTCTTTGCAGGTCGAAAAGGGCATCTCCCCTTGATGATCTTTGTGGGTGGTCAGGGGCGTGTGGGGGTTAGGGCATGAGGACCCTGATTTTTGGTGTGGGAAGTTAGTCCCGGCTGCTCAGTAGTTTTACCTCCACAGGTTAACATCCGAAGAAGAGATGGTTCCCGGAAGGAAGTCCAACAAAGGATCTCTGCTCATCAGCCAGGTAAAGGTGTTGGCGGGGGAGCTGTTGAGGTGGGCTGGGTTGAGCTGGGCTGGGTCAGAGGGAGTCCCTGCTTCATCCAGTATGAGGCTTAGGGTATCACAGACTGAGACAAGGGTCAAAAGCGAGGGAGGTGAGGTTGGCACTGCCATGCGGGCACAGCCACCCTACCCTAACCTGTACTCTCCCACTTTGGAGGCACAGGGCCTGAAGGCCAGGAGGAGTCAACTCCGCAATCAGATGTTACGGAGGATGGTGAGAGCCCTGAAGATCCCTCAGGGACAGGTATGGCACAATGCTACCCTCTCTCCTTCCTCACTCCTTGGCTCTTTCCTTCAGTGTCTGGGTCTGACCCCTGCGTTCCCCTTTTGGCTGCAGAGGGTCAGCTGTCTGAGGAGGAGAAACCAGATCAGCAGCCCCTGAGTGGAGAAGAGGAGCTAGAGCCTGAGGCCAGTGATGGTGAGCGGCATCCTGCATTGGGACCTGGTGGGACCCCCGGTTAATCTAATGCCCCATTTGGGATTTTATTTTTCCCTTTCCTGGACCAGGTTCAGGCTCCTGGGAAGATGCAGCTCTGCTGACTGAGGCCAACCTGCCCACTCCTGCTTCTGCTCCTGCCCCTGCCCCAGAGACTCTGGGCAGCTCTGAATCCTCTGGGGGTGCTCTCCGCCAGCGCCCCACCTGCTCTAGTTCCTAAATAAAAGGGCAGACTCCTCACATTCCAACACTTTCCCACCTGACCCCTCTCCCCTCATTTTTCCTTCAATAAACTATTTTGTGTCAGCTTCTTCCTTGACTCTGAAATGGATTCAGGGCCGTTTGAAAACCCTGTGTCCCCCAGGCATCTCTGCCATTGGAGGAGGTCTTCTTGTCAAGGGCTACTCATGGGGAAGGCCTCCAGACCTGGGCTATTTTAAGCACAGATGTTTCCATTCATAAGCCTAGGAAGTCCAAGGAGGAAGAAGCTATCCTGGCCCCTAGCAGTCTGCCCACTCCCTGCATGTGACTCTCGTCTCCCCCAGGGGAGGGGTTCGTGTAGGGCAGGTCTGGATAGCTGGGAGACATCATTCTGGCCCCCTCTACACCCCTCCCTTCCTCCCTTTCTCTGTCCATTGGGAGGCAGAAGACAGGAAATGACTGCCATGCATCTGGTATGATTTTTACCAAAACAGCATTTTGCAGCTCAGCCCCATGCTGTTCCCAGCTGTTTTCCTCTGGTACCAGCCAGGTGGCCGCCTCCTATGTTCCCCTCCCCATCCCTTCACATGACTTCAGCCTTCGGCTTCTAAGCTCCTGGCGGCTTTCCACATGCCACTCGCCTTCCAGAAGCCAGGCATCCTGGTCTCCAGCTGAAACCGTTGCATGTGGCTTTCCCCATCCCTGGCCCCGTGACTCAGTCCCTCTGAAGGGAACAGCCCTCTTTTTTGGCAATCACCAGGAGGTAGGGAAGGAGGAGGGAAGCTGGGTTGTGACATCACAGTCAAAGGTTATAAAAGCTTCCAGCCAAACAGCACTGAAGTTGAAAATACAACCTGACGGCACAGCCTGAGATCCTGGGGATCCCTGAGCCCAACACCAGAGACATCAGGTGATAGATACCCACTGCATCAAGGCCTACCCACTGGTGAGGAGCTGCTATGGGCCAGAAAGGAAGAGGCGGGCAGTCAGGGACCAGGGCGCCTTGGACAGGATTTGCACATAGCAGGTGGCGGGGGAGGATTCCAGAGTCCCTTTTTTTTTTTTAAACAGCTGCGCTTATAATATTTCTCTCCTCTGTTTCCCACTTCTCTCTCCTTTCTGGGTTTTTGCTTGTGTCACTGACTGATACTTGTTTTTGTTGAGGTCTCACTGTTACCCAGGCAGGAGTGTTGTGGGGTGATCATGGCTCACTTTAGCCTTGAACTCCTGGGCTCAAGTGACCCTCCTGAGTAGCTGGGACTACAGGCATGCGTACCATGCCTAGCTAATATTTTTTTATTTTTTTTGTACAAATGGGTATTCACTGTGTTGTCCCAGCTGGTTTGGAATCCTGGCCTCAAGCAATCCTCTTGCTGCTCCAAAGTGTTGGGATTACAGGCATTAGCCTAGGGGCCCGGGCCTGTTACTTGTTTTGCTTCGATCTTTTCTGTGGGTGGCAGCTAGTAAATATGTTACGGTTCTTCCCTGGGCTAAGTAAATCATTTCCTTCCCTTCTTTCCCCCAGCGCTTTATTAATTAAATGTTTCTAATACTTAACACATACTGATCATGCATCTGCCTCATGTGTCAGACCATGTTTTATTTTTTGTCTGAAACCAAGCACATAGCCTGGACTCAAGTTGGTTGACAAATGAGTGTTTCTGCCTCATTCTAATCTCTTTCCTCTTCTGGTCCCCAGTTGCATTTTCCTGTCCCCAGAGATTGTGTCCAGGCAGGGGGCATGGCACGCTTGCCGGCTGAACAGGCTTTATCCACCGCTTCCCTTCCAGTCTCCATGCTGGGTTCTCCCTGCCTGCTGTGGCTCCTGGCCGTGACCTTCCTGGTTCCCAGAGCTCAGCCTTTGGCCCCTCAAGACTTTGAAGAAGAGGAGGAAGATGAGACTGAGACGGTGTGGCCGCCTTTGTCAGCCGTCCCCTGCGACTACGACCACTGCCGACACCTGCAGGTGCCCTGCAAGGAGCTACAGAGGGCCGGGCCGGCGGCCTGCCTGTGCCCAGGACTCTCCAGCCCTGCCCAGCCGCCCGACCCGCCGCGCATGGGAGAAGTGCGCATTGTGGCCGAGGAGGGCCGCGCAGTGGTCCACTGGTGTGCCCCCTCCTCCCCGGTCCTCCTCTACTGGCTGCTGCTCTGGGAGGGCAGCGAGACTGCTCAGAAGGGACCCCTGCTGAACGCTACGGTCCGCAGAGCCGAACTGAAGGGGCTGAAGCCTGGGGGCGTTTATGTTGTTTGTGTGGTAGCAGCTAACGAGGCTGGGGAAAGCCGCGTGCCTGAGCCTGGAGGGGAGGGCGGTGAGGGGGCTGACATCCCCGCCTTTGGGCCTTGCAGCCGCCTCGTGGTGCCGCCCAACCCCCACACCCTGGTCCACGCGGCCATGGGGGTGGGCATGGCCCTGGCCCTGCTGAGCTGTGCCGCCCTGGTGTGGCATTTCTGCCTGCGCGATCGCTGGGGCTGCCCGCGCCGAGCCACCGCCCGAGCCTCAGGGGCACTCTGAAAGGGGCCTGGGGGCATCTCGGGCACAGCCAGCCCCACTTGGGATGCTCAGCCCGGCCGCCCGGGGAAGACGGGGACCCCGCTGCCATTAGGGCAGGTTTGACGGCGAGCTGGGAGGCAGCGCCAGGGCCACAGCGGAGCCTTGGTTCTCTGGGCTGAGCGCTTGTTTAGGTAGCGAGCTTGGCGCTTTGTTTCCTGACTGAGGTCTGGGAAGGAGTAGAAAGAGTCCCTACATTTTTTTTTAAAGTACCAGATAGTAAATAATGTAGTCTTTGCAGTTTAAGAGGATAAAATTGAGGATACTATTATGTTGGGTACTTATATGACCTTTGTAACCATTTAAAAATGTATAAACCACCCGACATGAAAGTGCAAACCTATAGTAGCAGCTACTCCGGAGGCTGAAATCCGGAGGCTGAAATGGGAGGATCTCTTGAGCCCAGAAATTCAAGTCCAGGGCAACATGGCCAGACCCCTCCTCCTTCTTCTTCTTTTTTTTTTTTTTGAGACAGAGTCTTGCTCTGTTGCCAGGCTGGAGTCAGTGGCTCGATCGATTTTAGCTCACTGCAACCTCTGCCTCCCAGGTTGAAGCGACTCCCCTGCCTCCGCCTCCCAAGTAGCTGGGATAATAGGCACACACCACCACGCCTGGCTTTTTGTATTTTAGTAGAGACCAGGTTTCACCATATTGGCCAGGCTGGTCTCGATCTCCTGACCTTGTAATCCACCCGCCTCAGCCTCCCAAAGTGTTGGGATTACAGGCGTGAGCCACTGAGCCTGGCTTTTTTTTTTTTTTTTTTCCAGAGGGAGTCTTGCTCTGTTGCCCAGGCTGGAGTGCAATGACACCATCTTGGCTCTACAACCTCCACTTCCCGAGTTCAAGCAATTCTCCTGCCTCAGCCTCCTGAGTAGCTGGGATTACAGGTGCCCACCACCATGCTCAGCTAATTTTTTTCTTTTTTGGTAGAGACGGAGTTTCACCATGTTGGTCAGGCTGATCTTGAACTCCTGACCTTAGGTGCTCCACCCACCTTAGCCTCCCAAAGTGCTGGGATTACAGGCATGAGCCACTGCACCTGGCCAGACCTCCTTCTTTAAAGATGTGGAAGCCATTCTTAGTTCATAGGCCATACAAATCAGGCCACAGGCTCATACACCTTCTAAAGGGCTCTGTCACTGTGGGTGGCTTCAGTGGGATTTTGAGAATAAGTTTACATTCTTGCTAGGTAAAACAAAACAAAAACAACAATAATATCAAGGAATTTCTCCTCCCCTTTTCCCTCCATTTGTATTTATTGTACATCCAGTTTAACAATATCAAAGGACCTTTAAAAGGAAGTCATTTTCATTGTTTATGATTCCATTCAATTCACTGTCCACACACCTATTTTTCAGAGTAGTATACATATTTTCAAATTTTTTTAAATTAAGTGAATGTATAAAAGTCTGTTTTGTGTTACTACACAGTATAATCCTCACTTGTGTGGATATTATAACTTTTTTTTTTAATTATAACTTTTTTTTTAAGACAGAGTCTCACTGTCGCCTAGGCTGGAGTGCAGTGGCACGCGTGATCTTAGCTCACTGCAACGTCCAGCCCCCGGGGTTCAAGCGATTCTCCTGCCTCAGCCTCCTGAGTAGCTGGGATTACAGGCGCCTGCCACCATGCCCGGCTAATTTTTATATTATTAGTAGAGATGGGGTTTCACCATCTTGGCCAGGCTGGTCTTGAACTCCTGACCTCGTAATCCACCCATCTCTGCCTCCCAAAGTGCTGGGATTACAGGCATGAGCCACCACACCTGGCTGGATATTATAATTTTTAAATAATATATATGTATATGTATATATATATATATATATATTTTTTTTTTTTTTTTTTTTTTTTTTTGAGACGGAGTTTAGCTCTTGTTACCCAGGCTGGAGTGCAATGGCGCGATCTCGGCTCACTGCAACCTCCACCTCCTGGGTTCAAGCAATTCTCCTGCCTCAGCCTCCCGAGTAGCTGGGACTACAGGCACGTGCCACCATGCCCAGCTAATTTTTGTATTTTTAGTAGAGACGGGGTTTCACCATGTTGACCAGGATGGTCTCGATCTTTTGACCTCGTGATCCACCCACCCTGGCCTCCCAAAGTGCTGGGATTACAGGCGTTAGCCACCGCGCCCGGCCTATATGTATTTATTTTATAGAGATGGGGGGGGTTCACTATTTTGCCCAGGCTGGTCTTGAACTCCTGGGCTCAACAGATTCACCCCCGCCACCCACCCCCCACCAACTTCCCAAAGTGTTGAGATTACAGGCATGAGCCACTGTGCTCAGCCCTACTAATATTACAACTTTTTTAAATTATGAAAGTAACACATAAGGCCAGGCATGGTAGCTTACACCTGTAATCCCAGCACTTTGGGAGGCCAAGGCAGGTGGATCACCTGAGGTCAGGAGTTCAAGACCAGCCTGGCCAACATGGTGAAACCCTCTCTCTGCTAATAATACAAAACTTAGCCCAGCGTGATGGCAGCTACCTATAATCTCAGCTACTGGGGAAGCTGAGGTGGGAAAATCGCTTGAACCCGGGAGTTGGAGGTTGCAGTAAGCCGAGATTGCGCCACTGCACTCCAGCCTAGGGGACAGAGCAAGACTCCATCTCAAAAAATAAAAATAAAAATAAATAAAAAAAAAAGTAACATACAAATTTCAGTTAATACTGAATAATACGGTCCAGTGCAGCAGCTTATGACTGTACCCGACACTTTGGGAGGCTGAGACAGGAGGATCACTTGAGACTAGGAGTTCAAGACCAGCTTGGGCAAAATATCAAAACTTTAGCTCTACAAAAAATTTAAAAATCGCCTTTCGGCTCCGAGGCCAAGGTGCAACTTTCTTCGGTCATCCGGAACCCGAGTTCATCCGACACCAGCCCCTTCCACCATGCCGCCGAAGTTTTACCCCAATGATATCAAAGTCGTATCCTGAGGTGCATTGGGGGTGAAGCTGGTGCCACTTCTTCTCTGGCCCCCAAGATCAGCCCCCTAGGTCTGTCTCCAAAAAAGGTTGGTGATGACATTGCCAAGGCAATGGACTGGAAGGGCCTGAGGATTACAGTGAAACTGATCATTCAGAACAGACAGGTCCAGATTGAGGCGGTGCTTTCTGCCTCTGCCCTGATCATCAAAGCCCTCAAGGGACCACTAAGAGACAGAAAGAAACAGAAAAACATTAAACACAGTGGGAATATAACTCTTTTTTTGAGACAGAGTCTTGCAACCTCTGCCTCCCGGGTTCAAACAATTCTCCTGCCTCAGCCTCCCGACTAGCTAGGACTACAGGTGCGCACCACCACACCCAGCTAATCTTTGCATTTTTTTAGTAGAGTTGGGGTTTCGCCATGTTGGCCAGGATGGTCTCAATCTCTTGATCTCGTGATCCACCCGCCTTAGCCTCCCAAAGTGCTGGGATTACAGGTGTGAGCCACTGAGCCCAGCCGGTAATATCACTTTTGATGAGATCGTCAACATTGTTCAACAGATGCGGCACCGATCTTCAGTCAGAGAACTCTCTGGAACCATTAAGGAAATCCAGGGGACTGCCCAGCCTGTGGGCTGTAATGCTGGTGGCCACACCCTCATAACATCATAGATGACATCAACAGTGGTGCTGTGGAATGCCCAGCTAGTTAGGAAGCATACAGGAAAATATTTCAATAAAGGATCATTTGAGAACTAGTGGGAAAATAAATTAAAAATCAGGCCGGGCACAGTGGCTCATGCCTGTAATCCTAGCACGTCGAGAGGTTGAGGCAGGAGGATCACCTGAAGTCGGGAGTTTGAGACAAGCCTGACCAACATGGAGAAACCTCGTCTCTATTAAAAATACAAAATTAGTCAGGCATGGTGGCAATTACACATGCCTGTAATCCCAGCTACTCAGGAAGCTAAGGCAGGAGAATCGCTTGAACCCAGGAGGCAGAGGTTGTGGTGAGCCAAGATTGCATCATTGCACTCCAGCGTGGACAACAAGAGCAAAACTCTGTCTCAATTAGAAAAAAAAAAAAAAAAAAAAAGCTATGTGTGGTAGCTCACACCTGTAATCCAGCACTTTGGAAGGCTGAGATGGGCGGATCACGAGGTCAGGAGATCAAGACCATCCTGGCCAACATGGTGAAACCCCATCTCTATTTAAAAAAAAAAAAAAAAAAAAAAAGTAAAAATCAGCCAGGGGTAGTGGTGCTTGTTGTCCTCGGTACTCAGGAGGCTGAGGCAGGAGAACTGCTTGAGCCCAGGAAATTGAGGCTGCAGTGAGCTATGATTACTGCACTCCAGCCTGGGTGACTGAGCAAGACCTTGCCTCAAAAAGAGTAATAATAATTCAAAAGGGCCGGGCGCAGTGGCTCACGCCTGTAATCCCAGCACTTTGGGAGGCCAGGGCGGGTGGATCACGAGGTCAAGAGATCGAGACCATCCTGGTCAACATGGTGAAACCCCGTCTCTACTAAAAATACAAAAATTAGCTGGGCGTGGTGGCACGTGCCTGTAGTCCCAGCTACTCGGGAGGCTGAGGCAGGAGAATTGCTTGAACCCAGGAGGCGGAGGTTGCGGTGAGCCGAGATCGCGCCATTGCACTC
>PVKV010038355.1:0-13994 GCA_004027835.1 Alouatta palliata
AGAGAGAGAGAGAGAGAGAGAGAGAGAGAGAGAGAGGAGAGAGATGGGAGGTGGGAAGCTCAGCAAGCTGAATGTCTGCCTTCTACTTGCATTTTTCTAGCTGAGTTGGCAGCTGATTGGATGGTACCCACCCATACTGAGGGAAGGTCTTCATTTTTTATTAATTCACTGACTGACATGTAAATCTCTTCTGAAAAATTCTTACAGATATACTTAGAAACAATGCTTCTCCTGTCATCTAGGCACCCCTCAATCCAGTTAAGTTGACAACTTATATTAACCATTAGAGGTAGTATGGATACCTTAACAACATTAACTCTTCCAAACAATGAATACAAGATGTCGTTCCATTTCTTTCTTTTTTTTCTTTAATTTCTTTCAGCAATGCTTTATAGCTTTTAGTGTGTACGATTTTTTTTAAACTTTTTAAGTTTATTCTTAAGTATTTTATTATTAACGATGTTATTATAAATTGAATTGTTACTTACTTTTCAGGTTGTTCATTGATAGAGTATAGAAATGCAACTGAGTTACGTGTATTGATTTTACATCTTGTAACTCTGTTGAATTTTTACTTTTAATTTTTTTGGAATTTTTTAGGGTTTTCTATATATAAAACCACGTAATCTGTGAGAAGAGATAATTTTACTTCTTTCCAATTCAGAAGGCTTTTACTGTATTTTTATTGACTTAATTTCTCTGGATAGTATTTCCAATACTATGTTGAACAGAAGTGGCAAGAGTGAGCATCTCTGCTTTGTGCCTGATCTTAGAAGAAAAGCTTTTGTTGTTTTGCCATTGGGTATAATGTTAGCTGTGAATTTTTCATAAATGGTCTTTCATTATGTTGAAGTAGTTTCTTTCTATTCTCTGTTTATTTAGTTTTTTAATTATAAAAGTACATTGAATTCTAATTAATTATTTTTTCTGCAATAACAAATATAATAATGTCATTTTCCCCTTTATTTTGTTAATGTAATATATCACACTGATTTTCATATGTTAAACCATCATTACATCCTACAAATAAATCCCACTTGGTCATGGTGCCTTATACTTTAAATGTGCTGTTGAATTTAGTTTATTAGTATTTTGTTGAGGATTTTGCACTAATATTCATTGGGAATATTGGTCTGTCATATATATAATACATAATGTAATATATGTTATATATTATTATTATTATATGTAATAGTGTCTTTTGTGTTTTAACTCTTCTTCAATGTTCTTAGAAAATTTTCAGGATTTCTCTTTACTCATTTTGGTTTGTTCATTTTTGTTACTTTATAATTCTGTATTGATAAGATGTGTGTTTCTATCAATTTCTTCCCTGTTATCAAATTTGTTTGTGAACACATGTTCACAATATTATCTTTCATAATGTTTTTTTATTTCTGTGTTATCAGTTTTAATGTGCGTTCTTTCATTTCTGATTTTAGTCATTTGAATCTTCTTTTTTATTAGTTAATCAAGCTGAAGCTTGTAAATAGTCTTGATTTTTTGAAAAAAAAATTATTACTCATTGATTTTTCATTTTCTTTCTTTTTTAAATCAGCACATATTATTTGAATTGTGAAAACAGTATCAATAAGAAAACCAATTTTATTTTCTATTTTATGGTTAACTTTTAAGTTTAAAAGTACATACTCAAGTTTGTTATAAAGATAAATTTATATCATGGGGTTTGTTATATAGATTATTTCAACACCCAGGTATTAAGCCTGGTATCCATTACTTATTTTTCCTAATCCTCACTCTCCTCCCACTCTCCACCCTCTGGTAGGCCACAGTTTCTATTGTTCCCTTTTTTGTATCCGTAACATTTATATTCCACTTGTGAGTGGGAATATGTAGTATTTAGTTTTCTGTTCCTGCATTAGTTTGCTAAGGATAATGGCCTCTAGCAGCACCCACGTTTATGCAGAGGGCATGATTTCAGTCTTTTTCTTTTTTTATGGTGGCATAGTATTATGTGGTATATATGTACCACATTTTTTTTTTTTTTTATCCAACCTACAAGTGATGGGCCTTTAGGTTGATTTCATGGCTTTGCTATTGTAAATAGTGCTGCAGTGAACCTGTGCATGTGTGTGTCTTTATGATAGAACAATTTAAATTCCCTTGGGTATATACTCAATAATGGGAATGCTGGGTCAAATGGTAGTTTTGTTTACAGGTATTTGTGGAATTACCACACTATCTTCCACAATGCTCCCACCAATAGTGTATGAATGTTCATTTTCTTCACAACTTTCCCAACATCTGTATTTTTATAATAGACATTCTGACTAATGTGTCATTATATCTTCTTGTGTATTTGATTTGAATTTTTCTAATGATTAGTGATATTGAGCTTCCTAAAAATATGATTATTGTCCACATGAATGTTTTATTTTTAAAAGTGTCTGTTTATGTCCTTTGCCAAATTTTTAATAGTTTTTTTCTTGTAAATTAGTTTGAATTCCTTACAGATACTCAATAAAAGATTTTTGTCAAATAGACACTTTGCAAAAATATCCTCCCATTCTGTAAAATGTCTGTTCACACTGTTGATAGGATGTTTTGCTATGCAGAAGCTCTTTAGTTTAATTAGATACTATTTGCCAAATTTTACTTTTGTTGCAATTGCTTTTGGCATCTTCGTCATGAAATCTTTGCCTGTTTCTATGTCCAGAATAATAATGCATAGGTTGTCTTCCAGAGTTTTTACAGTTATGGTTGAACATTTAAGTATTTAAGTCATTTTAATTTGCTTTTTGTATATGATGTAAAGACAGCATCCAGTTTCAAAAGTGATTCAGTTTCAATCATCTGAATATGAATAGCTAGTTATCCTAACACCATTTATTTAATAGGAAGTCCATTACCCATTGCTTGTTTTTGTCAGCTTTGTGGAAGATCAGATCGTTGTAGCTGCATGGCCTTATTTGTGGGTTTTCTATTCTGTTCCATTTTTTATGTGTCTGTTTTTGTACCTATACCTTGCTGTTTTAGTTACAGTAGCCCTGTAGCATAGTTTGAAGTTGAGTAGTGGGATGCCTCCAGCTTTGTTCTTTTTGCTTGGGATTACCTTGTGTATTTGGGCTTTTCTTTTTTTTTTTTTTCTTTTGGTTCCATATGAATTTGAAAATAGTTTTTTCTAGTTCTGTGACAAATACTAATGGTAGTTTAATAGGAATAGCATTGAATATATATGTTGCTTTCGGCAGTATGGCCATTTTACTGGTATTGATTCCTCCTGTCCATGAGAATGGGATGTTTTTCCATTTGTTTGTGTCATCCCTGAATTCTTTTCTTTTTCTTTTTCTTTTTCTTTTTTTTTTTTTTTGAGACAGAGTCTTACTCTGTCACCCAGGTTCGGCACAATCTCGGCTCACTGCAACCTGGCAGAGGTTGCCTCCCAGAAGCAGTGTTTTCTAGTTCTTGTAGAGATCTTTCACCTCTTTTGTTAGCTGAATTGCTAGATACTTTATTTTTTGTGTGGCTATTTTGAATGGGGTTCTGTTCCTGATTTGGCACCCAGCTTGACTGTTGTTGCTATATAGGAATGCTAGTAACTTTTTTACATTGATTTTATATCCTGAGACTTTGCTAAAATTGTTTATCAGCTTTAGGAGTTTTTGGGGTGAGACTATGATGTTTTCTAAATATAGAATTATGTCATCTGCAAACAGAGATAGTTTGACTTTCTCTCTTCCTATTTCGGTGTTCTTTATTTCTCTGACAAAGATTTCCAATACTCTGTTGAAAAAGATTGGTGAGAGAGGGCATCTTTGTCTTATGCCAGTTTTCAAGGAAAGTATTTCCAGTTTTTGCCCTTTCAGTATAATAATGTTGGCTCTGAGTTTGTCAATAGATGGCTCTTGTTGTAACATATGTTCTTTTAGTACCAAGGTTACTGAGAATTTTTTAACATGAAGTGGTGAATTTTATCAAAACCTTTTTTTGCACTTATTGATATAATCGTGATTTTTGTCTTTAGTTATGTTGATGTGATGAATCACATTTATTGATTTGTATATGTTGACCCAGCTTTGCACCCCAGGGATAAAGCCTACTTGACTGTGGTAAAGAAACTTTTTAATGCACTGATGGATTTGCCAGTATTTTATTTTGAGGATTTTTATATCAATATTCATCAAGGATATTGGCATCATATTTTCTTCTTTTGTTGGGTTTCTGCCAGGTTTTAGTATCAGGATGATGTTGGCTTCATAGAATGAGTCGTGGAGGAGTTATTCCTCCTTATTTTTGGGGTAATAATTTTTAGCAGGAATGACACCAGCCTTTCTTTGTACATCTGATAGAATTCAGCTGTGAATCTGTCTAATCCTTGGCTTTCTTTGATTGGTAGACTATTTATAACTGCATCAGTTTCAGAGCTCCTTATTAGTCTGTTAAGGGATTCAATTTTTTTTTTTCTGTTTCAGACTTGATAGGGTGCATGTGTCCAGAAATTTATTCATTTCTTCTAGATTTTTTAGTCTGTGTGCATAGAAGTGTTTATAATTGTCTGTGACATTCATTTGTATTTCTGTAGATCAGTGGTAATAGTCTCCTTTTCATTTCTGATTGTGTTTAATTAATTAAATACTTTTTCTTTTCTTCTTTATTAATCTAGCTAGTGGTATGTTTATTTTATTATATTTTTCAAAAAAATCAGCTCCTGAATTTATTGGTTTTTTGAATAGTTTTTGGTGTCTCTGTCTCTTTTCAGCTCTGATTTTGGTTATTTCTTGTCTTATATTAGCTTCGGCATTGGTTTTCTCTTGGTTCTCTAATTCTTTTAGTTGTGATGTTTGATTATTAAATTGATGCTTTATTAACTTTTTGATGTGGGCATTTAGCGCTATAAATTCTTCTCCTAGCACTGCCTTGTGTCTCAGAAATTTTGATGTGTTGTACCTTTGTTCTCATTAGTTTCAAATAACTTATTGATTTGTGTACTAATTTCTTTTTTTGTTTATTTTGGTTTCAAAAAGCATCTTTTATTTCAAAAATAAGTAATATCTTTCAGTTATTAAATGAGTAAACCCTTTTTGGTTTTGTGTGCTATTCAACTAATATATGATTTAAAGCCACAGGCATTTGAATATATATTATCTTTGGTAGTACATTTTCTCCCTAAAGGAATATAGATAGCCTTTGTTTACATGAGTTCAAGTACTTTTGGGATATTATTTACAAATGCCTCGTTAATGATGTGTGCAACCTTTTATGTGTTAACTCATTCATAAAGGCTTTTGTCCACTGTCATTTGTTTTTTCCACTTATTCTAGGAAATTTAGAGTAATAGAGTCAAACTTTTGTATAACAGCAATCTTTTAAAAGTTCTTGTAAAGTCACTATTATGTTCTAGTAGACTAAATTTAAATTTAAGAGAATACTTGAATTGTGCTATAGTAAATGAAAATTTACCATTTTGTGTTTGAATATGAAAAAATTGAATCACTTTAATTCCTTAAAAACATACAATTGTAATTTTAATGTAAAATGTCTTACTAGGTACTACCTTTTTAAATTAAACTTTAAGTTCTGGGGTACATGTGTAGGACACGCTGGTTTATGACATAGATATATACATGCTATGGTGGTTTGCTGCACCCATCAACCTATCATCTACATTAGGTATTTCTCCTAATGCTATCCCTCCCCTAGATCCCCACCCCTCAACAGGCCCCATGTGTGATGTTCCCCTCCTTGTGTCCATGTGTTCTCATTGTTCAACTCCCACTTATAAGTGAGAGCATGCAGTGTTTGGTTTTCTGTTCTTGTGTTAGTTTGCTGAGAATGGTGGTTTCCAGCTTCTTCCATGTCTCTGCAAAGGACATGAATTCATCCTTTTTATAGCTGCATAGTATTCCACAGTGTATATGTGCCACATTTTCTTTATCCAGTCTATCATCGATGATCATTTGGGTTGGTTTCAAGTATTTGCTGTTGTGAACAGTGTCATATTAAACATACATGTGCATGTGTCTTTATACTGGAATGATTTATAATTCTTTGTGTATATACCCAATAATGGGATTGCTGAATCAGATAGTATTTCTGCTTCTAGATCCTTCAGGTATAGCCACACTGTCTTCCACAATGGTTGAACTAATTTATACTCCCACCAACAGTGTAAAAGCCTTCCTATTTCTCCACATCCTCTCCAGCATCTGTTGTTTTTTGACTTTTTAATATCTCAACCCTAACTGGCATGAGATGGTATGTCATTGTGGTTTTGATTTGCATTTCTCTAATGATCAGTGATGATGATCTTTTTTTCATGTGTTTTCTGGCCATATAAATGTCTTATTTTGAGAAATGTCTGTTCATATCCTTTTTCCACTTTTAGATGGAGTTGTTTCTTTTTTTAATGTAAATTTGTTAACGTTCTTTGTAGATTCTGGATATTAACCCTTTGTCAGATGGATAGATTGCAAAAATGTTCTCCCATTCTGTAGGTTTCCTGTTCACTCTGATGATAGTTTCTTTTGCTATACAGAAGCTCTTTAGTTTAATTAAATTCCGTTTTTCAATTTCGGTTTTTGTTACCTTTGCTTTTGGTGTTTTAGTCATGAAGTCTTTGCCCATGCCTATGTCCTGAATGGTATTGCCTAGGTTTTCTTCTAGGGTTTTTAAGGTTTTAGGTCTTATGTTTAAGTCTTTAACCTATCATGAATTAATTTTTGTATAAGGTGTAAGGAATGGGTCCAGTTTCAGTTTTCTGCATAAGGCTAGCCAGTTTTCCCATCACCATTTATTAAATAGAGGATCCTTTTCCATTGCTTGTTTATTACAGGTTTTTCAAAGATCAGAGGGTTGTATATGTGTGGTGTTATTTCAGAGGCCTCTGTTGTGTTCCATTGGTTTATATATCTCTTTTGGTACCAGTACCATGTTGTTTTGGTTACTATAGCCTTGTAGTATAGTTTAAATTCAGATGTGATGTCTCCAGCTTTGTTCTTTTTGTTTAGGATTGTCTTTGCTATGCAGGCTCTTCTTTGGTTCCATATAAAATTTAATGTAGTTTTCCTCAATTCTGTGAAGAAGGTCAATGGTAGCTTGATGGGGATAGCATTGTATCTATAAATTGCTTTGGGTAGTATGGCCATTTTCATGATATTAATTCCTCCTATCCATGAGCATGGAATGTTTTCCCATCTGTTTGTGTCCTCTCTTATTTCCTTGAGCAGTGGTTTGTAGTTTTCCTTGAGTGGTCCTTCCTATCCCTTGTAAGAAGTATTCCTAGGTATTTTATTTTCTTTGTAGCAACTGTAAATGAGAGTCCACTCATTATTTTCCTCTCTATTATTGGTGTATAAGAATACTTGTGATTTTTACACATTGATGTTGTATCCTGAGACTTTGCTGAAGTTGCTTATCAGCTTAAGGAGATTTTGGGCTAAGATGATGGGGTTTTCTAAATATACAATTGTGTCATCTGCAAACAGAGACAATTTGACTGTCTCTCCTCCTATTTGAATACCATTTATTTCTTTATTTTACCTGTTTGCCCTGTGGTTTTTGTCATTGGTTCTATTTATGTAATAGATTACATTTATTTATTTGTGCATGTTGAACTAGCCTTGCATCCCAGGGATGAAGCTGAATTGATCATTGTGGATAAGCTTTTGATATGCTGCTGGATTAAGTTTGCCAGTATTTTATTGAAGGTTTTCATGTTGATCTTTATCAGGGATATTGGTCTCAAATTTTCTTTTTTTGTTGTGTCTCTGCCAGGTTTTAGTATTAGGATGATGCTGGGCTTGTAAAATGAGTTAGGGATGATTTCCTCTTTTTCTATTGTTTGTAATAGTTTCAGAATGAATGGTACCAGCTCCTTTTTGTACCTGTGGTAGAATTCACCTCTGAATCCATTGGGTCCTAGACCTTTTTTGGTTGGTAGGCTATTATTACTGCCTCAATTTTAGAACTTGTTGTCGGTCTATCATGGATTCGACTTCTTCCTGGTTTAGACTTGAGAGGTTTTATGTGTCCAGGAATTTATCCATTTCTTCTAGATTTTCTAGTTTATTTGCAAAGAGGCATTTGTATTATTAATTGTTGGTAGTTTGTATTTCTGTGGGATCAGTGGTGATCTCCCTTTTATCATTTTTTATTGTATCTATTTGATTCTTCTCTCTTTTCTTCTTTATTGTTCTGGCTATCAGTCTATCTATTTTGTAGATATTTTCAAAAAAGCCCAGCTCCTGGATTTATTGATTTTTTTGAAGGGTTTTTTAATGTGTCTATCTCCTTCAGTTGTGCTTTGATCTTAGTTATTTCTTGTCTTCTGCTAGCTTCTGAATTTGTTTGATCTTGCTCCTCTAGTTCTTTTAATTGTGATGATAGGGTGTCAATTTTATAACTTTTCTCGCTTCTCATATAGGCATGTAGTGCTATAAATTTCCCTCTGGACACTGCTTTTGGCCTATTTTGCTATCAATACTTGTGATTACATTATGAAATTCTTGCAGAGTTTATTTTTTTCAGCTCTATCAGGTTTGTTACTTTTTTTTTTCTCTATACTGGCTATTTTGTCTGCAGCTCCTGCAATTTTTTTGTGATTTTTAACTTTCTTAAATTGGGTTTCAGTGTATTCCTGTAGCTCACAGGTCTTTGTTCCTGTCTATATTATGAATTCTATTTCTGCTACTTCATCTATATCATCTCAGTTCAAAACCCTTGCTGGAGACGTAATATGCTTGTTTGAAGAAAAAAAGGTATTCTGGCTTTTTGTCAAGTTTCTGGCACTGTATCTTTCTCATTTTTGTGGGCTTGTGTTCCTTTATTTTTTGAGGTTACTGACCTTTGAATGGATCTCTTTTCTTTTCTTATTTGATGACCTTGAGGATTTGTTTGTGCTGTAAGATATTCTGCTGACTGAATTTGTTTCTGGAAGACTTTAGAGGGCCAATGCCTAGCTGCCAAGTCCTGAACTGTGCACTCTAACTCTGGGGTCTTGTATTGGGCCCCATATTTGTTCTCTGGCTCCTTGAAGTAGGAATCCACTATGCTGCAGTGGGGGGGAGTAGGTGGGCAATGTGCTACCAAACCTGCTGGTCAGTAAACATCAACATGTGGTATCCGCCAAAGCTTTTTATAGTGTGGTGACAGCAGGCCTCATCATTGTTTACACATGTCAGCAGCAGTAGTAGCAATAGTGCAGTAAGGTGCACACTCATTGACTGCATCAGGGTATTAGTGGGTGCCAGGGTGCCTGTCTCCCTGTGGGGGTTCACTAAAGTGGTGGAGGCAACACAGCTCAGGAGGTATCAGGGTCTTATGCTAGTGACTATGTGTGTGTGTTCACACTGGTGGTGGTGTTGATTCTGGGGTGGGGTACTGGTGGGTGCAGGTCTTTGCTCCTTCTCTGTGCATCACAAGAAGGAGTGGTTGCTTAGGGCTGCTCTTATCCACATCTAGTTTTACTCACATGGCACTGTTGGCACAAGGGTGGGACGCTGGTGGGAGTGAGTCTGGCTGGCTCTGTGTTCACCACTGCATCCTCTGCAAATTCTAATCATTGGGGAGATGAGAGGTGGAATGTATTCCTACCACAGCAGTAGCAGGGCAGGATGTATGCATGTTCTTATGCTGGCAGGGCAAGGAAAATACCAGCCCACACAGACACTTGCCAGCAAAGTGATGTGGGGAGTTGTTATGCGCCCTGGGGAAGCTGCAATTTGTGGAGGGAGTATACTGGATAGTGCATAGCCATGGGGGCCACCCTGCTGGAGCTCTCTGCCATTCAGACAGTCCACCAGCACAGAAGCTATGATGTGGTCCTCTAGGACACCTGAGGCTGCCTTGCAAGCAGGTGTGGTCAGGCTAGGGTCCCAGGAGAGACTAGAAGACCAAGGGATACTCCAGTCAGACTGGCCCCATCTGATGGGCAAGATCACTCTGCAGAGTTCAGGACCATCAGTTTCTCTATAGCTAAAGTCTCCTATGGGAGCAAGTTGAGCCTATGGGGATGGCTGTCCTTGACTGTGCTCCACTACAGTCACTCCCTGGTCTCCACATCAACTGGCTTGCTTCCCTTACCATTTCTCTAAGAAGTTCTTTCTACAAATTTGAGTAAAGGGTAGAACTCAACTGGTGGTTGACAGGTCTTGTCCTGCCAAAGTTTCAGTGGCCAGTGGTGAGAAGAGGTTATTTTTTTGCTATTTCAACCTACCCATTCTCCTGGAGCTGTTGGGAGCCAGAAATGAGTTCAAATGTACAGTAGCCCCTTGTAGGGTTCCCAACTTTCTCCCCCTTCAGCCCAGCTTCTGTATCTTACCTCCATCCACTCTCAGTGACTTCCCTCTGAACTCATTGATTTTTCTATTTTTTTTTCTATTTCCTATTTTGTTTATCTCTGCTCTAATATTTGTCCTTTCCTCTATTTGTGTTTAGTTTGTTCTTTTTGTAGCTTCTTGAGGTATAAAGTTAGGTTGTTAATTTAAGATTCTTTTTAATGTACAAATTTACAGTTAAAAATCTCCCAATTAGCACAGTTTCCCTGCATTATGTAAGTTTAGATATGTTGTGTTTTCATTTTTGTTAGTCTCAAAATATTGTCTGATTTCTCTTCAGACTTCTTTATGTATCCATTGATTGTTGAAAATTGTCTTGTTAATTTCTCCATATTTGTGGATTTTCTAGGTTTTCTCATACTAACCATTTCTAGTTTTATCATATTCTGATAAAAAAAAATGCTTTGCGTAATATAACCCATTTCTTCTTTTCCCTGAGAATACTCATCAGCAGCATTTGAGGCTGCAGCATTTACTCTGAGATAACTTTCCCACAAAATGTATCACATTTATTATTATTTTTGCAGCACTGTAGTATATCAACTTTGAAAACAAAAGACATCAGTCTATTTATAGCATTCCATTATTATTAGTAGTATTTTCATTTACAAAATATACTAATTCTTGATTGCTAAAAATGTCAAAGCATTCAAAAGTAGCATTTTTACACATGATGTTAACATCATTCTTGAACAGTTTTTGGACAAAGATTCATTTAATGAATCTCATTTTTCTAAAATAGGCAGTTCTCATGATTTGGATGATTCTGATATTAGTTCTGTTTAGAAATAAATCCAAGAACAGTTTTTCATATTTTATTTTCACCATAAAAATCAATCACATTTCCTTCAGCCTGAAAGTATGTTTATGTCAAATTAAATGAGTACTGGCAATGAGCTGCATTTCTTTTTTTTTTTTTTTCCTAAACAGGAAAAGTGTTAAATCTTTTTGAATTTGTTAAGACTTGCTTAGAGGTCTAATATGTGGTCTATCATAACGAATATTTCTTTTTTTATTTTATTTATTTATTTATTTATTTTTTAATATGTTTTTTATTGCATTTTAGGTTTGGGGGTACATGTGAAGAACATGCAAGATTGTTGCATAGGTACACACATGGCAGTGTGATTTGCTGCCTTCCTCCCCATCACCTGTATCTGGCATTTCTCCCCATGCTATCCCTCCCCAACTCCCCACCCCCACTGTCCCTCCCCTTTTTCCCCCCGACAGACCCCAGTGTGTGATGCTCCCCTCCCTGTGTCCATGTGTTTGCATTGTTCAACACCCACCTATGAGTGAGAATATGTGGTGTTTGATTTTCTGTTCTTGTGTCAGTTTGCTGAGAATGATGGTTTCCAGAATATTTCATGTGTACTTACAATTGATAAAAATGTATATTTTGCTGTTTATTCTCTATATGACTGGTCCAGTGGTCTATGGTGTTGTTTTAGTCCTCTATTTCCTTATTAATCATCTATATGGTTTTTCTTTTCCTTCTTTTAATTTTACTTTAGGTTCTGGGATATATGCACAGATCTTGCAGGATTGTTACATGGGTATACACATGCCATGGTGGTTTGCTGCCTCCATCCCCCTATCACCTACATTAGATATTTCTCCTAATATTATCCCTCCCCAATCTCCCCATCCCCTGCTATTCCTCCCCTAGCCAACCACCCCCCAACGGACCCCAGTCCGTGATGTTCCCCTCCCTGTGTCCATGTGTTCTTATGAGTGAGAACATGCAGTGTTTGGTTTTCTGTTCCTGTGTCAGTTTGCTGAGAATGATGGTTTCCAAATTCATCCATGTCCCTGCCAAGGATATGAACTCATCCTTTTTTATGGATGCATAGTATTCCATAGTGTATATGTGCCACATTTTCTTCATCCAGTCTGTCATTGATGGGCATTTGGGTTGGTTCCAAGTCTTTTCTATGGTAAACAGTGCCAAAATGAACATATGTGTTCATGTGTCTTTATAATAGGTCGATTTATAATCCTTTGGGTATATACCCAGTAATGGGATTGCTGGGTCAAATGGTATTTCTATTTCTAGATCCTTGAGAAATTGCCACACTGTCTTCCACAGTGGTTGATCTAATTTACCCTCCCACCAAAAGTGTAAAAGCATTCCTATTTCTCCACATCCTCTCCGGCTTCTTGTTGTCTCCAGATTTTTTAATGATTGCCATTCTAACTGGCTTGAGGTGGTATCTCAATGTGGTTTTGATTTGCATTTCTCTAGTGACCCGTGATGACCATTTCTGCATATGTTTGTTGGCCACATAAATGTCTTCTTTTGAAAAGTGTCTTTTCATGTCTTTCACCCACTTTTTGACGGGTTGTGTGTTTTTTTCTTGTATATTTGTTTTAGTTCTTTGTAGATTCTGGATATTAGCCCTTTGTCAGATGGGGAAATGGCAAAAATTTTTTCCCATTCTGTTGGTTGCCAGTTTACTCTAATAATTATTTCTTTTTCTGTGGAGAAGCTCTTAATTTTAATTAGATCCCATTTATCTATTTTGGCTTTTGTTGCCATTTCTTTTGGTGTTTTAGTCATGAAGTCTTTGCCTATGTCTATGTCCTGAATGGTTTTGCCTAGGTTTTCTTCTAGGGTTTTTATGGTGTTAGGTCTTCTGTTTAAATCTTTAATCCATCTAGAGTTAATTTTTGTATAATGTGTAAGGAAGGGGTCCAGTTTCAACTTTCTGTACCTGGGTAGACAGTTTTCCCAACACCATTTATTAAACAGGGAATCCTTTCCCCATTGCTTGTTTTTGTCAGGTTTGTCAAAGATCGGATGGTTGTAGATATGTGGCTTTACTTCTGTGGCCTCTGTTCTGTTCCATTGGTCTATATCTCTGTTTTGGTACCAGTGCCATGCTGTTTTGATTACTGTAGGCTTGTATTATAGTTTGAAGTCAGGTAGCATGATGCCTCCAGCTTTGTCCTTTTTGCTAAGGATTGTCTTGGCTATGCAGGCTCTTTTTTTAGTTCCATATGAACTATCTGGCTTTTCTATCTCTTATTGAAAGTGAGGTATTGAATTCCACTATTATTATGCTGTTGTTCATTTCTCACTTCAATTTTATAAAAGATTGCTTCATGCACTTGAAACTCTGATCTTTGGTGCATAAATATTCATAATTCCTATATCTTGTTTGACCCTTTTAGCATTATGTAATGTCCTTTTCTGTTTCTTGTAACTATTTTTGATTAGTCTATTTGTCTACTATTTGTATAGCCATTCCTGCTTTTTCTTGTTTATTATTATTATTATTATTATTTTAATATATGTATACTTTTTATTGCATTTTCAGTTTGGGGGTACATGTGAAGAACATGCAAGATTGTTGCATAGGTACACAAATGGCAGTGTGATTTGCTGCCTTCCTCCCCATCACCTATATCTGGTATTTCTCCCCATGCTATCCCTCCCCAACTCCTCACCCCCCGCTGTCCCTCCCCTTTTCCCCCCCAAATGACCCCCGTGTGAGATGCTACCCTCCCTGTGTCCATGTGTTCTCATTGTTCAACACCTGCCTATGAGTGAGAATATGCGGTGTTTGATTTTCTGTTCTTGTGTCAGTTTGCTGAGAATGATGGTTTCCAGGTTCATCCATGTCCCTACAAAGGATGCGAACTCATCGTTTTTGATGGCTGCATAATATTCCATGGTGTATATGTGCCACATTTTCCCTG
>PVKV010038356.1:0-13991 GCA_004027835.1 Alouatta palliata
CTCCCTCCTTCCTTCCTTCCTTTTTGTCTTCCTCCTTTTCTTTCTCTCTCTCTTTCTCTTTCTTTCAACAGGGTCTCACTCTGTCACCTAGGCTACAGGACAGTGGTGCAATCTTGGCTCACTGTAACCTCCACCTCCCGGGTTCAAGCAATTCTTATGCTTCACCCTCCCAAATAGCTGGGACTACAGGCAACTGCCACCATGCCCAGCTAATTTTTGTATTTTTAGTAGAGATTGGCTTTCACCATGTTGAACAGGCTGATCTCGAACCCCTGACCTCAAGTGATCCACCCGCCTCAGCCTCCCAAAGTCCTGGAATTACAAGCATAAGCCACCATGCACAGCTTACAACTGAATCTTACCATGTCACTCCCCTGCTTACACTGGTGTCCCCAGGCAAACCTCAGCCCCTGTAGCCAGCTTTGTAGATGGCAACTGGCCACAGTCCACGGCTCCAGCTTTCATCTCCCTGTTCTGTGGACACTAAATCCATTTCCCTAACATATCAAACGTCTCTCTCTTGCCAGCAGGCTTTGCGTATGCTGTTGGTTCTGTCTGAAAGTTCCGCTCATCCATCTCCTCTGTCAGTATGACTTTTTTTTTGAGACAGAGTCTGGCTCTATTACTCAGGCTGGAGTGCAGTGGTGCGATATCTCGGCTCACGGCAACCTCTGCCTCCTGGGCTCAAGCGATCCTCCTGTCTCAGCCTGCTGAGTAGCTGGGATTGCAGGCACCCACGACCACACCCAGCTAATTTTTGTATTTTTAGTAGACATGGGGTTTCACCATGTTGGCCAGGCTGATCTCTAATTCCTGACCTCAAATGATCCACCTGCCTTGGACTCCCAAAGTGCTGGGATTGCTAAAGGCGAGCCACTCCACCCACCGTACAACATTCTGGGGTTTGTTATAGGTCCTTTGGGGTTCACTGTCCCCCCATCCTACCCTAGGAGCCTTGGATAGGGCTGGATGACTCCTTCAAGCCCCCCTGCTGAACAATACTGAACACTGGATTCATTTATTCATTTATTTATTTTGGAGGCAGAGTCTTGCTCTGTTGCCCAGGCTGGAGTGCAGTGGCATGATCCTGGCTCACTGCAATCTCCACCTCCTGGGTTTAAGCAATTCTCCTGTCTCAGCCTCCTGAGTAGATGGGACTATAGGCAAGCAGTACCACACCCAGCTAATTTTTTGTATTTTCAGTAGAGATGGGATCTAACCATGTTGTCCAGGCTAGTCTCGAACTGAGCTCAGGCAATCTGCCTGTCTCGGCCTCCCAAAGTGCTAGGATTACAGACATGAGCCACGACGCCCACTGAACACTGGACTTCGAACGTTCTATTGCCTGCCTGCTTCTGCCTCTTGACTGCGGGCACTCTCCAGGTGAAGGCAGGTGTTCCTTTATTCTGAATGTCAATCAACACATTTAACTACCTGTACCACCCTTCCAGGCCATACCAGCTACAAACCAGCCCCGCCACTTGGTGACAGCATGCGGCATGACGCAGAGGAGGCTGGGGCCTGGCTGTGGAGTGAAGGACCCTGAGTATGACACCTTCGCACACCTTGCCCTGCATCAACCTTATGGCTGTTGCCCTCGGGAGCTCTTAGTGGGAGGAGGAGATGAGGCTGGGAAGGGAAGCAGAAGTTGAGGTTTTGGCAAAACAGATTCAGGAAGTTGGGGAGAAATGAGCCCAGCTCAGGATGGGTGGAGTACTGGGCCTGAGTTGGGACACAGAGGGGTGGCCCCAGGTCAAGGCTTGTGACCCCCTAAGGAGCTCCCACATGAGGCTCTGGGACCCCTTAACAGCTGCTGGACCTTTTATACCATCTTCCCAATGCTGTCCAGGGAAGGGGTGAGCCTGAGGTCACCCAAAGCCTCCAGCCGCTCTCTAAACAGCCGCCTACCACGGGGGACCCAGGAGGCCAAGTCAATAACCCAAAATCATAAAATCTCGAAGGCGTTGAGCATTTGGAAGGAGGAACAGACGCAGCAAACGGGGCCTTTTCCCAGGCAGCTCGTGTGGAACGAGAGCAACAGATTTACGAGCGTCTGGTTGAAGCCAGGTTGTGGGGCGGGGTGAGGGGGGCGGGTTTGGTCGAGACACAGACGTTTCTAGTGCACGAGAAGGATGACAAATGGAAGTGAGCTGCGCAGGCTTCTTGGCTGTGATGTAAGGTGCGTGCAATGCGGTCTCTGTCTTTCGTGTGCTGTGGTGCAGGTTTGGAAAAACACAAACGCATGTATCAGTGTTTTATGGACTCTCTCCCAAGACCTGCAAACCCTGGTCCTCCTTCCTCTGAAAGGGGGCAATCCAAGAGCGATGCTGGACACTGGGTGTATACTGGAGAGCATGGGCTGGATGCCCATCCTTGGCCCTGAGCTTGGACTTCCAGATGTAGCCACATAGCCCAGACCTCTCCCGACCCCACAGAACAGCAGCTTGAGAAGGGCCTGCCTCTGAGTCACAGGCAAGGCTCTAACGCTGTCTGTGGACTCTGGACTGAGACCCACAGGCTTCAAGGGGTAAGTGCACCCAGTTTACAGTCATGTTTATGCACACGCACACCTGCACACACACGCCGGGAAATGCACACCTGCACACACGCTTGCACACGCGTGCCCGCACACACATGCCTGCAAATGCACACTTGCACACGCATGCCTGCAAATGCACACCTGCACATGCACACCTGCACACACATGCTTGCACATGCATGCCTCCACATACATCTGAAAATGCATACCTGCACACACACACACACACACACACACACTTGCACACACACTCAGGCTCTTTCTGGTGCCAGATTTTGCTCCAGGGAAACCAGACTGTTTCCCTAGAACCATCCCTCTCTATAGCCTGTCTCTCGAGGATCAGTTGATTTGTGGGGTCAGGGTCTCCTGACCCATTGGGAAGCCTCCCTGCCTGTCTCTACCTTCCAGCACAGTCCAGGGGATCCATGGGGTTCATGTCAACTCCGCAGACACCCTCAGCTGGTATGGGACAGGTGGAAGTTTCTCAGGGGCTGGAGCAGACTGGTGGTGGGGACGGGGAGAGAGGATCAACCAGCCTGATCACCCCAGGCTCTGAAGGTCTCTTCGGGGAGGCTTCTGCCAGCTCAGGTCAGTGGAATTGGATTAGAAAGGGTCAGAAAGCCCGGAGATGGGTGCCCAGTGTCCATGTCCTGGGCTCCACGTCCTTGGGGCAACCCTTCTCCCTTTTCAGCCACCCGCAGAGGGCCCTGGGCTGTTCTCCAGTGTGCAGATTCCAGGGCCTGGTACAAGGGGGGACGCCCTGCAGGGGCCACAGGAGCACAGAGGCTGTGGCTTTCAGCAGGGTTGGGGGTACCCCGGGAAATCAGCCCCTGCCTGCACAGGGAGGAGTCCTGGGCAGGTGGCCCTGTGAATCGATGTCTTCCAAGAGTTTGCAAACCTTCTGGCCCTGCTTTCAGGAGCCCCAGGAGGTAGTCATCCGACTGCTATGGCCAGCCTTTAGAACTCCAGTCCCGAGGGACAGAGATGGGCTTAGGAAGTGTTCTGCAACTCTGCCTGGCTGTCAGCACACCATAAAGAATGAGTAAATGTCGCAGAGTCCTGCTGTCTTGCACACGCACCGTGGGGGCGGAGGCGTCCTCCTACGCAGCGTCTTCAAGCTCCCTCTCCTCAGCCCTAGATTTAGAATCCCCTCCAACTGTGGTCTCTTCTCTGTACCTTAACCAGGGGACCAGTGCGGGCACCTCAGCCCAGGACCACCAGCAGCAACATGACCACTCCAGTCTCGAACTTCTCGAGCTGGGAAGGGCTACCCTCCTTTTCCATCAAACCATCCAAGGTAAAGGTGTGACCTCAGATCACCCTCCCTGGCTAGGACTACCTAGCCCCTCCATGGCCTCAGTCTATCTGAGAACTGCCTTTGACTTTGCTTCCTGGAGATGGGTCTGAGGGGCAGCCTTGGATCGCTTGATTGTTTCTGGGGACACCAGTAAGTGCCACCCCCTCTGTATTTGCTACAGAAAGTTCTGGGCCTCCTGAGGACTTTTCTGTTCAGCTCCATAAAGCAGGGTATTGCTTTTGTTTTCCTGAGACACGGTCTTCCTCTGTTGCCCAGGCTGGAGTGCAGTGGTGCGATCTCGGCTCACTGTAGCCTGCACCTCCCGGGTTCAAGCGATGCTCCTGCCTCAGCTTCCCGAGTAGCTGAGATTACAGGCATGCGCCACCACACTCAGCTATGTTTTGTATTTTAAGTAGAGATGGGGTTTCACTATGTTGGCCAGGCTGGTCTTGAACTCCTAAGCTCAGGTGATCTGCCCGCCTTGGCCTGCCAAAGTGTTGGAACTACAGGCATGAGCCACCGTGCCCGGCCCATAAAGCAGGTTTTTAACCAGAAGGTTCACAGAGGGACTTCAGGGAACTTACTGAATTTTGCATGTATCTGTACAGGTGTTTTTTTTTTTTTTTTTTTTTTTTTTTTTTTTTTTCTGGGAAGAGCCCTGAAGATCTTCCCTCCATTGCTGAAGGAGGGAAGGGAAGACGGGCCCTAGGACTGTAGCCAGAGCCTGGCACAGCCTTTCCATGTCCAAAGCTGTGTTGTAAGGCCTGGTTCAACATGGCTTCCCTTTCACCCCAGGGGAAACTGAGACCCAGCGAGATGACAACTTGGCTCAGGGCATACACCTCTGCAGGGGAGAGCCAGCCTGGAAGTCCGGCCTGGGCTGCAGTTCTCAGGAGGGCTGGGGGTACCCTGGGAATTCAGCCCCTTCCTGCATAGGACTGCAGAATGCTTCCCACCCGTGTCCTTAGCTGTCCTGGGAAGGTCTCATCGGTAGGTTCTGGGGTGGGATCAGCCTCCTGCAAACCCTGATAGGCACAGGTCCACACACGTGCACACGTGCACATAGACATATACATGCACACACACATGCACATATACATATACACACGGGCATATAGACAAATACACACATGCACACACAGGTGTGTACACAGGTGCATATAGACATACACACACACATGCACACGTACACATGTACATATAGACAGACACACACGCACACACATCTACACACATGCATATAGACAGACATACACATATACGCACATGAATACATACATATACATACACACATGCACACACATTTACACATGTGCATATAGACATACTCACATGCACACATGCATACATATACACACATGCACACATATGCATACATACAAGCCCACATGTACACATATGCACACCACACACATGCACATGCCCCACTTCGGTGTGCAGCAGAAAGAGAGCAGTTTCCCCAGCCAGCTCGCCCACCGAGCCCTCCTCGATCCTCTGTGGGCGTCTGGCCTCCCATGCACTCTGCAGCAAGGCTCCTTGAATGATGGATGAGAAGCCTGGGGCAGGGAGAAAGGCCACCGCAGGCTGGCACAGAGGCCGCCTCCAGACTGGGGCGTCACCCAGAATAGAATCACGAGGCTGTAAACACAGGCAAACAATAGAGGAGATGGGCCCTGGGGCTTCATAAAGAGCTTGTGGCCAGGACGGAGCTCAGCGCCCGCTTGGCTCGGGGGCAGCCGAGGGGACGGCAGACCGGGGGCTGCTCTGGGCTTGGCTGGGACGGACGTCTTGGGCCGCGACTGGCCCGTCCAGCTCAGAGTTGGCTGGGAGGCCTGGCCTCCGCACAATAAACAACACAGAAAGATAAATCGAAAATGTGTCTGGAACTGGGGGAGAGCGGGGAGAGGTGGGCGGGGGTCACAGGGAGGCCTGTCTCCTTCCCTGGCCGCTGCCCCCTCTGGGAGGAGGGCCCAGAGCTCTGGCCCAGCGGGGGTGCTCAATCCTGGAACCCACAGGCCTGCTGGGGGTTGGAGGTGGTGGGCCCAGAGACAAGATGTCTTGAACATGTAGAATCAGAGAGGGCCTTTGAGGAGAATTTCTACCTGGAAAATTCCAGGGGTGTGTGAGGGCTCTGTGGAGTCCAAGTGCTGGAGGGCAGAGAGTGGGGCTGAGCTCAGGCCAGAGCAGGGGGTCCTGGGGCGCTCACTGACCCTTCTGAGCACGGCTTCTGGGCCTGGGGACACCTCCTTAGGTGGGACAGCCATGTCCCAAACCACAGGGTCTGGGGGCAGCAAGAAAGTAAAATTCCATGCTTTCTGTTTGTTTTTGAGACAGAGTCTCGCTGTGTCACCCAGGCTGGAGTGCAGTGGCGTGATCTCAGCTCACTGCAACCTCTGCTTCCCGGGTTCAAGTGATTCTCCTGCCTCAGCCTCCTGAGTAGCTGGACTACAGGCACGTGCCACCATGCCTGGCTAATTTTTTGTATTTTAGTAGAGATAGGCTTTCACCACGTTGGCCAGGATGATCTCGATCTCCTCGCCTTGTGATCCGCCCATCAGAGCTGGTTCTTCCTCCCACCTATTCCCCCACCACTGCACTCCAGCCTGGGTGACAGAGCCTAATTCTCTTGCTGTCATACACCCACCTGGCCTCTAGCTCCTCCGCCATTCCTGTCTTCCACCCCCAGACTTCCCACCCACAGAGCACCTGGTGGGACCTTGAATTTACCATGTTTCCCCCACCACCGGAAGCTTCTCCTGCCAATTCTTTCCAGAATGTTCTTGCACTCCCTCCCCTAGTCTGAGCAGGAGATGTGGACTTGCCCCAAAAAGTCAGTTAAGCCTGGGCAACATAGCAACACTCTATCTCTACAAAAAAGAAAAAAAGAGAAGAAAAGGAAATCGGCCAGGTGTGGTAGTGTGCGCCTGTAATCCCGGCACTTTGGGAGACTGAGGCGGAAGGATCGCTTGAGGCCAGGCACTTGAGACCAGCCTGGACAGCATAGTAAGACCTTGTCTCTACAAAAAATATTCTAGGTCAGGCATGGTGGCTCACGCCTGTAATCCCAGCACTTTGGAAGGCCAAGGCGGGCGGATCACCTGAGGCCAGGAGTTGGAGACCAGCCTGGACAACATGGAGAAACCCCGTCTCTACCAAAAATACAAAAAAGTAGTCAAGTGTGATGGTGCATGCCTGTAATCCCAGCTACTTGGGAGGCTGAGGCAGGAGAATCGCTTGAACCTGGGAGGTGGAGGTTTTGGTGAGCAAAGATCACGCCATTGCTCTCCAGCCTGGGCAACAAGGCGAAACTCCATCTCAAAAAAAAAACTTCTTAAACTTAGCCAGGCATGGTGATGGTGCGTGCCTACAGTGCCAGCTTTTCAGAAGGCTGAGGCAGGAGGATTGCTTGAGCCCAGGAGTTGGAGGATGCAATAAGCTATGATTGTGCCATTGCACTCCAGCCTGGGGGACAGAGTTAGACCCTGTCTCAAAAAAGAAAAAAAAAAAAAGCAAGTCAGACACTCTCAGGCTCTGGGAAGGGGTCTGAATGAGCAGATGGTCTAGTGGGGAGGTGGTGGTGTAGGACACAAGGCCCTTCCCTGAGAATCCCTAGTCAAGGGTGGCAGTTGGGGACAGGGACCCTCAGAGCATCGGGAGAGATGTGGTCCCACTCCTCAGGCCCCACTCACCAGGCCTCCCTGGAAGGGTCAGTGGGCGTGGGTCTGGCCCCAGGCACCTTAAGCTCCTGGAAGGGAGAGCCGGCTGGCACTGGCACAAGCCTGCATCCGCCCACAGGAAGCCGGTGCCCAGTGCCAGAGGGATGCCAGGCACAGGGCCAGGACCAAGGACAGGGCTGGCCCTGCCAGTGGCTTCAGGGCCAGGGCTGGGTGCGTCCGGTTCTGGGCCCTGCAGGGCTGCCAAGGAGAGCAGAGAGCGAAGGCTTATGGCAGCTTGTAGGTAGGAGGGCACCCCCTGTTCCCCCGACTCAGGCAGCCACCTCTTTCAGGGCAGGGACCTCCAGCACTACCCTACCACCCTCGCATTTCCACAGGGGCACATCGGGGGGCTTCTACACTGGAAGGTCCTCAATCCCTGCATCTTGGAGGATGGGCCCCAAGTGTCCTACGTTGAACCAGAAATGCTGAAAGAAGAATGGGGTGGCGAGTAACTCACAATCATCGCTTACACTACCCTGGCGGGGAATGGCGTCATCCAGCTTCATAGACGAGGAAACGGAGGCTCAGGGAGGGTAAGCATCTTACCCAGAATACACAGCTAGGAGGTGGAAGAGCTTATGTTCCAGCCCATGCCATCCTAGGCTCTAGGCTGGCCCAGAGCAGGCTTCCCTGGTGGCAGGAGCCGGGTTGCTCCCAGCAGACATTGTTAACCCATGCCTCTGCTTGCCTCCCAGGTCCCATCAGCTGCCCCTGGACTCTGTGGTTTGGGGCATGGCTGTCCCACCTGACAATGCATCTAATCTTCAAGGAATACCTCAAAAGTATGGAGTAGAGGAATGAATGAATGTGTCCCCAGGACTCCGTTAGCCCGTTAGATCAGTACTGGACACTAGAGCCACAGAAAAAAGGAAACCAGACCGACGCCTGCCTCTAGGAGGTTTTTTGTTGTTGTTCTGCTCTGTGGCCCAGGCTGGAGTGCAGTGGCACGATCTCAGCTCACTGCAACCTCTGCTTCCTGGGTTCAAGTGATTCTCCTGCCTCAGCCTCCTGAGTAGCTGGGATTACAGGCGTGTGTCACCATGCCCGACTAATTTTTTATATTTTTGGTAGAGATAGAGTTTCACCATGTTGGCCAGGCTGGTCTCGAACTCCTGATCACAAGTGATTTGCCCGCCTCAGCCTCCCAAAGTGCTGGGATTACAGGCGGGAGCCACCACACCCAGCCTGGGAGGCTTTTTTTTTTCTTGAGACAGAGTGGCAGAGTCTTGCTCTGTAGCCCAGGCTGGACTCAGTGGCTTGACCTCGGCTCACCACAATCTCCACCTACCAGGTCCTGGTTCAAGCAGTTCTCCTGCCTCAGCCTCCCTAGTAGCTGGGATTACAGGCACGCACCACACGCTTGGCTAATTTTTGTATTTTTAGTAGAGATGGGGTTTCACCATGTTGGCCAGGCTGGTCTTGAACTCCTGACCTTGTGATCTGCCCACCTTGGCCTCCCAAAGTGCTGTGACTACAGGCGTGAACCACTGTGAGGTTTTATATTGGTGGAGAAGACAGGGTAAGACCCAAATCGGTGCCTCCAATTGTAACAGTCAGTGTGTCACACCTGTGTCACATGGGTGCTGCATGGGTGCACAGCAGCCTAAGTGGGGCGGTCGCAAGGGGGTGGTCAACTCCCCCAGGCTTGGAGGAAGCAGGGAGGTAGTGTGAACCCTTCACGGAGGAGCGGATGCCTTAGCCAAATCTTGAGAGATGGCTATACCAGGCCTGGACTGCAGGGGCGCTGCCGAGCAGACAAGACTTTCCAGGAGGCATCTCACCTGGAAGGCAGGTGAGGTGCACCAGGAGAGGAGCCCAGACAGCACCAATGCCTTAGGGGCCAGGGTTCCAGGAACCTTGACTACCCAGCTAAGGAGCTGAAACTTTCTCTGCAATACACAGGGAGCTGGGGAAGGGCATCAGCCTCAGGGGACACGGTCATATGGTTGGACTTGCCACTTTTGCAAGCTTACCCTGACCGCTGAGGGGTTTGGACAGGCAGGGTGAGCCTGGGGGCAGGGTGAGCCTGGGGGCAGGAGATTCTGGCAGAGACTGGTGCAATGATCACAGTAAGGGATGGAGAGGTCTGTGCTTAAACACTGCCACGTGGCTGCAGAGAGAGAGAGACAGAGAGAGACAGAGAGAGACAGAGAGAGACAGAGAGAGAAAGAGGAAGACAGCACAAGCTGTCTGGAAAATTGTGAACCAAATTTCGGGATGACGAGGATCTGAAAGTCAAGGGGTCAGTTACAGAAGGCTGCCTGGACTCTGGGGAGACTGTCAGCCTCACACCTGATCTTAGCCAAAAGGCCGTGAAGTGATGAGACTCAGTTTCACCTGCTAAGATGAGACAGTCAGAGGATCGGGGGAGGTTTGCAGAGGGTGAGTGCCTGGGGCCACCCGGTGGGAGATGGTCGGGTATGTGGACCTCCACTTGCCTCCTCTTACCTAGAACGTCCCCCCTAAAATACCCACTTACTGCCAGGCTCCAGCTCCCCTCTCCTACCTTAGATCTCATCTCTCACCTCTGGGTGGGCAGTGGGCAGCAGAGGAGCCAAGCCCAGATGCCAGGCCCGAGCCTGAGCCCATCCCCAGTCCCAGAGGCCTCACGCCCCCTGCTCAATGAGGCTCCGTGTCCAGATGCCAGCTGCCTGCTCAGCCCTGGTGCTGGCTGCGGCTGGCATGGGCCCAGGGCTCACTTATAGATGGTGCTCCAGGCACCCAGGCCCACTGGCTTGGGAGCTGCGCCTGGGCCATGGCGAGAGAGGGTGATGGCTGGGGAGCACTGGGCGTTCTAGCCACCCGCGGTGCCGCAGGCACCAGGCCCTGGCAGAAGCAGGCTGGGCTGGGGGTGGCAGGCAGCCCTGGCCCGCAGGCAGCTGGCTGGGAGAGCAGCTGCTCATCTTGTTTTCCATCTCCTCCCCAGATCACCGCCCAGTCTTCCCCCATGGGCCCTCGGGGGAGTGGATGGGGACGGGGGCTTCCATGCACGTCTCAGGGGTGTTGAATGAACCTTGGATCCTCCCAGCTCTGCTTTCACTGTGCACCTTGACAGTGAAACCTGAGCCTCGGTTTCTCCACTATGACATAAAGTGTCCAGGGCAGCTCTAGATGAAGGTGAGGCAGGCATGACTGTGGCACAGGAGGGTGGCTCTCCTGGCGGACCTGCTGCCAAGAATCCTGATGTTAGGCACAGTCTCACTCTCTGTGCCCAGTCTGGAGTGTAGTGGCACAATCTTGGCTCACTGCAACCTCTGCCTCCCAGGTTCAAGGGAGTCTCCTGCCTCAGTCTCCCAGAAGATGGGATTAGAGGTATCTGCCACCACACCTGGCTAATTTTGTATTTTTAGTAGAGACAGGGTTTCACCATGTTGGCCAGGCTGGTCTCGAACTCCTGACCTCAGGTGATCCCCACCTCGGCCTCCCAAAGTGCTGGGATTAAAGGCGTGAGCCACCATGCCCACTATGCCCAAGGCTTCCTCTGGTGAAAGACTCTTGAACCTCTGTACCCAAAACAACAAGGAGGGGAAAGGAAGAAAGCCCGGGACTCAGGCTTGTCCTGGAGTACCAATCTCCATGGACATCAGACCATTTTGCTGATGGCGCAAAAGACAGCATCAGCTCAGGGTGGCAGGAAGGCGAAAAGCCTGGGTATCAGCTCTGGCTCTGTTCTTGCCCTGCTCTGCTCTGGCTTTGATTCTCCTTTGAATGATGAGGATGTGCTGCTGGGCTCCAGAGACCCCCTAATGCTTGGCTTTAAGGATCCAAGATTCTTCTTTTATTTCTTAGATAGAATCTTGCTCTGTCACCCAGGCTGGAGTGCAGTGGCACAATCATAGCTCACTGCAGCCTCAAACTCCTGGGCTCAAGCCATCCTCCCACTTCAGCCTACTGAGTAGTGGGAACTACAGGCGCCACCACACTCAGCTAATTTTTCTTTTTTTTTTCTTTTTGGAGAGACAGGGTTTCACCACGCTGCCCAGGCTGATCTTGAACTCCTAGTGCTCAAGCGATCCACCCGCCTTGACCTCCCAAAGGGCTGGGATTATAGGTGCGAGCCACTGAGCGCAGATCCAAGATCCTTCTTATTTGCTGGCCGGGGGTCCATGCTCTTAGAACCCCCATCCCACACAGTGCCTTTTCAGGTCTCCAACACTTGCCTGTTCAGATAGCCTCTCCTGTGACCCCCATCTTCCTCTTCTCTGGTTTTCCAAGGCCTCTTGGTTCCCTGACACCCACCTCAGCCCAGCCCTTCCCAGCATTCTTGCCCTTGAACTCTCCAAGGACATTCTGCCAAGTCCCGCTGCCAGGCCTGGAGTGGCTCACTCCCCCCCAGCCCCACTCTGCTGCCATGAGCCTAACCTCCCCCTTACCTGGCCCAGCCATGGGCTCCAGGGCAGGGGCTGGGCCTCAGCAGCCCTGCATGCCTCCTTGAAATCAGGCACACAGTCCCACGTCAGCAGGAAGTCAGAAAAGAAACCAGGAGGCCTGCAGCCTGGCCCTGAATCCCTGCACTGTCATTTCAGACTGGAGGACCTCAGGCAATTTTCCCCCTGACTCCACCCCACCCCTGCCAGTTCTGTGCCTCCCTCTGAAAAGTGGGGCTCCACCACCCCTGTCTGCCTGCTCATAAGTGAGAATGGAAACCAAGTGCTGGGCTGGGCACGGTGGCTCATGCCTGTGATCTCAGCACTTTGGGAGGCCGAGGCGGGCAGATCACCTGAGGTCAGGAGTTCAAGGCCAGCCTGGCCAACACGGTGAAGCCCCATCTCTACTAAAAATACAAAAATTAGTTGGGTATGGTGGCAGATGCCTGTAATCCCAGTTACTCGGGAGGCTGAGGCAGGAGAATTGCTTCAACCTGGGAGGCGGAAGTTGCAGTGAGCTGAGATCACACCACTGCACTCCAGCCTGGGTGACAGAGTGAGACTGCCACCAAAATAATAATAATAATAACAATTTAGAGAAAAGAAAAAGAGATGAAGCGCTGTATGGGAATGAGATCAGGTAATCTGCATAGACTCTACCCTTTAACTGAAGCCCAGAAGGTTGACACTGCAGTGAGCTATAATTGCAACACTACACTCCAGCCTGTATAAAATTAATAAAACCTACTATTCAAGATGCCCTTATGTGGTAGATTAAGTGGTGGAGTCTATTGTTTATCCCCTTTGATAGATGAGGAAACTGGAGCTTGGCAGAAACAATGAGTGACTTCCTCAAGGTCTCAGGGCTACGGAGAGATGGAGGCTGGAAATGCCCCCATCAGGTAAAGGTGGCCTGAGACAGACACCATGCTGTGCAGTCCTCCCTCAGGGGACAGGAGTCTGTGGACATGCCTTGCACACTGTTGCTCTCTCCGTGGATGTGAGGAAGTGCTGCTCTTTTCATTTTAGAGATGAGAAAGGGAGGCCTAAAGAGGAGGCAGTGACTTTTGGAGGCCACCCTGAGTCTATGGCACAGCTGAAGCACTGATTCTGCTTTCAGCTCTTCCGTCATCCTGAAATTTTCTAATTTACTTGAGATCTGAAGTAAGGGGGACAAGGCTCCTGGGTTCCCATGAGCCAGGTGGCCCTGATAATGAGCCACCCACAGATCCTCAGGTAATGGTTGCGGGTGCCAGGCAGTCAGCATAGACCTCCACCTCACAGAAGTGATGATGAAAGGAGGACAGAGGGAAGGCTGGAGCTGAAGCAGAGAGGAGGTGAGGACAAAGAGGAGGATGAAGGTGAGGATGGAGGTTAGGATAGAGGGATGGATGGAGATGAAGATGGAGGTAAGCATGGAGGTGAGTGTGGAGGTGAGGATGGAGGTGATGGTGGAGGTAAAGGTGGAGGTGAGGATGGAGGTGATGGTGGAGGTAAAGGTGGAGGTGAGAAATGGAGGTGATGTTGGAGGTAAAGGTGGGGGTGAGGATGAAGGTGAGGGTGGAAGTAAAAGTGGAGGTAAGGATGGAGGTGATGGTGGAGGTGAGAGTGGAGGTGAAGGTCGAGGTGAAGGTAGAGGTGAGGATGGAGGTGAGGGTGGAAGTAAAGGTGAAGGTAAGGATGGAGGTGATGGTGGAGGTGTGAGTGGAGGTGAAGGTCGAGGTGAAGGTAGAGGTGAGGATGAAGGTGAGGGTGGAGATGAGGATGGAGGTGAAGGTAGAAGTGAGGATGGAGGTAAGGGTGAAGGTGAGATTAGGAGTGAAGGTAGGGGTTTGGATGGAGGTGACTTTGCAGGTAAAGTGAAGGTAAAAGTGGAGATGAGGATGGAGGCGAGGTTGGAGGTGAAGGCAGAGGTAAAGGTAGAGGTGAAGGTGGAGGTAAAGGTGGAGGTGAGAATGGAGGTAAAGGTGGAGGTGAGAATGGAGGTAAAGGTGAAGGTGGGGGTGAGGATGGAGGTGAGATTAAAGGGGGAGGTGAGGATGGAGGTGAGAGTGGAGGTGAGGATGGAGGTG
>PVKV010038357.1:0-13992 GCA_004027835.1 Alouatta palliata
TTTTTCTTTTCTTTTCTTTTTTTTTTTTTGAGACGGAGTTTCGCTCTTGTTACCCAGGCTGGAGTGCAGTGGTGCGATCTTGGCTCACGGCAACCTCCGCCTCCCGGGTTCAAGCCGTTCTCCTGCCTCAGCCTCCCGAGTAGCTGGGATTACAGGCATGCACCACCACGCCTGCTGATTTTGTATTTTTAGTAGAGATGAGGTTTCTTCATGTTGGTAAGGCTGGTCTCAAATTCCTGACCTCAGGTGATGTGCTCGCCTCCACCTCCCAGAGTGGTGGGATTACAGGTGTGAGCCACCATGCCCAGCTGGCTAGTCTCTTAGTAGTACCAAGACCTGTGATGAAGTTCAATGGGAACCTACAATAGCCCAATCCAGGCAGGACTACAAATGGCCCAGACCCTTCAGGAATGAAGTTTTGGGTCACTCCACCAGGTAAAAAACCACCATCTGCTGAGGTGCTTGCTAAAGGCAAAGGAAATACAGAATGGGTAGTACAAGAAGGTAGTCAGCAATACCAGCTACGACCACGTGGCCAGTTGCAGAAACAAGGACTGTAATTATTACGAGTATTTCCCCTTCTTCTGTTAAGAATATGTTTGTGCATGTATACACTGGTACTTAGAAAGTATCATCATTTTGGCCGGGCGTGGTGGCTCATGCCTGTAACCCCAGCACTTTGGGAGGCCCAGGCAAGCAGATCACTTGAGGTCAGGAGTTCAAGACCAGCCTGGCCAACATGGTGAAACCCCGTCTTTAAAAAAATAATAATAATAATAAAAATCTTCATTTTATTTCCTTTATCATGTGACATAAGATTTGTCGACCTCATAACATTTACATAATGTTAACTTTATGGAATAGCATTTAGGTTAAGGATTGATGTCCTTCTGATTGTATGAAGGATAGCTGCATTATGTTAGGTGTAATTATGACTTTTTTTTTTTTTGAAACAGAGTATTGCTGTATCTCCAAGGCTGGAGTACACAGGCGCGATCTCAGCTCACTGCAACCTCTGCCTTCTGGCTTCAAGCCATTCTCCTGCCTTAGCCTCCAGAGTAGCTGGGATTTCAGGCACTTGGTGTGGTGACACCAAGCAAATTTTTATATTTTTACTAGAGACAGGATGTTGCCATGTTGGCCATGCTGGTCTAGAACTCCTGACCTCAGGTGATTTGCCCGCCTCAGCCTCCCAAAGTGCTGGGATTACAGGTATGAACCACCATGCCTGGCCTATTATTGTCTTTATTTGAAGATTATGTATGATCTCGGGAGATGTATATGGGTTCAAGTTGACAAGGGGTGGACGTGTGATGGCTAGTATTTCGTGTCAACTTGACCATCTAATCAGCTGTCAGTTCAGCTAAGATAAAGCAGGCTGGGCTGGGCGCACGCCTGTGATCCCAGCACTTTGGGAGGCTCAGGCGGGTGTATTGCCTGGGGTCAGGTGTTCAAGACCACTCTGGTCAACATGGTGAAACCCGGTCTCTACTAAAAATACAAAAATCAGCCGGGTGTGGTGGTGGTCGCCTGTAATCCCAGCTACTCAGGAGGTTGAGGCAGGAGAATAGCTTGAACTTGGGAGGCAGAAGTAAAGAGAAGACTTGCTGAGTCTCAAAGGATCCTTCTGGCCTCTGTCTTTTGCTCGTGCTTCCTGCTGCTGAACATCGGACTCCAAGTTCTTCAGCTTTTAGACTCCCAGACCTACACCAGTGGTTTGCCAGGGGCTCTCAGGCCTTCGGCCACAGACTGTCAGCTTCCCTAATTTTGAGGTTTTGGGACTGGGACTGGCTTCCCGACTCCTCAGCTTGTAGACAGCCTATTGTGGGACTTTACCTTGGGATCATGTCAGTCAATTCTTCATAAACTCCCTTTCATATATACATCTATCCTATTAGTCCTGCGTCTCTAGTAAACCCTAAAACAGAGGTTCTAGATCCACTTGTTCCTGAAGCTGGCTCCACCTATGAACTGTTCAGACGCAGGAGTTAATGAGCACGCTTCTTTGGCTTGGCTCAGCTTCAGCTGGGTTTCTGTCGTTTGCAAATGAAAGCATCCTGACTCATCTAGACAGGATGCTGTGGGAGCACGAGCTTTCATCAACAAGGCCCCATCTCCAGGCACCTACCATCTGCTGGGCGAGGTGCCATTGCTATAGAGACACTCGCTTCTTACTGTGACCCTTGGGGGAGTTCTTCTCCTTATCACCCTTTCCTGAACAAGAAGCTTGATGGGCAGTGGCAGCTCTTCTGAGCACACCCCCTTCTGCTGGGATTCTCCCTGGGACTGCCGGCTCTAGGGCTGTGAGGGGCTCCAGGGCTGGGTCTAAGCCAAGGGTTACATAAGCCTGATGGGTGGACGCTTGCAGTACCTGTGGCCCTGAGAGGGCTGAAAGGATCCTTGAATCCCTGCGAAAGATAGAGACGGAGGCCTTGCGTGGGTGGCTCATGCATGTAATCCCAGCACTTTGGGAGGCCCAGGTGGGCAGGTCACCTGAAGTCAGCAGTTCGAGACCAGCCTGGCCAACATGGTGACACCCTGTCTCTGTTAAAAATATAAAAATTAGCTGTACGTGGTGGCAGGCACCTGTAGTCCCAGCTACTCGGGAGGCTGAGGCAGGAGAATCACTTGAATCTGGGAGGTGGAGGTTGCAGCGAGATCGCGCCACTGCACTCCAACCTGGATGACTCTGAGTTAGACTCTGTCTCAAATAAAAAAGCAAGAAAGATGGGGATGGGGTCTCTGGCCTCCTTCCTTGGGGGACTTCCCACCTACACGCTGGGGGTCTCTGTCTCTGCCTCCCTCCCCCTCGTGTACCTGGGGGGCCTCTGAGCATGTCTCCCGTCTCCCAAAGTCTGGCTCTCAAGCTCATCAACCTACTTTCTGTTTCCGGGTCCCCCAGCACCTCGCACCCCCAGCCTCCCTCTCCCTATTCCATCGCGCTTTTGTTTCTGCCTGACCTCAGTCTCTCCGCCTCTGCCCCTGTCTCCCCTTCTCTCTGTCTCTGTGTGTCTCGGGGTCGCCTCTCTCCTTTGGCTCTGACTCTGTCTCTGGTCTGTTTGTGTCTCTCTCTTCCTCTGTCTGTCTATCTCTATCTATCGCTTTTTCTCGCTCTTTGGGAAGTGCTCTGTCTCTCTCCTCTGTCTCTGTGTCTCTGCCCCAGTCTCGGTCTCTGTCTCTGTGTCTTGGAGATTCTCTCTCTGGTCTCTCTGTGACTCACTGTCTCTGGGATCTCTCTCTTCTCTGTCTCCCTCCTCCTCTCCCTGCCCCTCCCTCCCCACATCCTGAGTTGTCTTTGGGGAACCGGAAATTTGGGGGATCAGAGAGATATTGGGAGGCTCAGCCGCTGCGGCGGAGAGATAATGCGGGTGTGTGGGGGCTGGGGGCGGGGGTGGGAGCCCAGAATCCACCGCGCCCTCCTCCTGGGCCTGGGACACACAAAGGCAGTGGCGGGGGTCGGGGGGAAGGTTCTGTCCCCTCTTCGGGCCTCAGCTGTGAACCCGCCTCCCTCACGGGCTTGGAGTGAGGGGCAAATCCAGCAGCCAGGGCAGAGGCGGGGCTTGGGCGAATGAGGGGCGGAGGGAGGGCGCCCTCCAGCAGGTGTCTGAAGGTGAGGCCAGCCTGGGGCTGGCGAGGGGCTGAGAGGAGGGGAGGCTCTGGCCTGGCATCGGGGGTCTTCCAGGTGCTCTTGAGCCAATCCTTTCCCTTCCCTGCAGTTCAGCGGTCCCATCTGTAGTGTGGTGGGCTTATTTAACAGACACTTGCTCTGAGACAGGCTTTAATCTTGACAACAACCTTAAGAGTTCATACTAACTCCATTTTACGGGTGGGGAGAATGAGGCACAGAAAGGTTGAGTGACCTGCCCAAGGTCACACAGCTAGGAACCCTGGAAATATCAGAACTCTGATCAAATTCTGAGCTGGCTGTATGCACGCCCGTCTTAAACAGAGGCAGAGGTAATTTACCTTAAATCCTGGGGAGATGCTGGGATGACGGGCAGTGTGGCTCAGTCCTGTAATCCCAGCACTCTCAGAGGCAGAGGCAGGAAGATTGCTTGAGGCTGGGAGTTCAAGACCAGCCTGGGCAACATAGTGAGACTGTCTCTATCAAAATAAAATAAAATAAAATAAATAAAATAAAATAAAATAAATAAAAAATAAAAAACAGGCAGGGTGTGGTGGCTCATGCCTGTAATTCCAGCACTTTGGGAGGCAGAGGCAGGTGGATCTCTTGAGACCAGGAGTTTGAGACCAGCCTGGCCAACAAGTAACCCTGTCTCTGCTAAAATACAACAATTATCCAAGCATGGTGGCTCACACCTGTAATCCAAGCTACTGGGGAGGCTGAGGCAGAAGAATTGCTTGAACCTGGGAGGTGGAAGTTCCAATGAGCTGAGATCGTGCTCCTATACTCCAGCCTGCCCAACAGAGCAAGACTCCATCTCAAAAAAACCAAAATCATAATAAAATAAAAATTTAAGGCCGAGCACAGTGGCTCATGCCTGTAATCCCAGCACTTCAGGAGGCCGAGGAGGGTGGATCAGGAGGTCAGGAGTTCGAGATCAGCCTGGCCAAGATGGTAAAACCCCGTCTGTACTAAAAATACAAAAAATGACCTGGACACGGTGGCAGGCACCTGTAGTCCCAGCTACTTAGGAGGCTGAGGCAGGAGAATCACTTGAACCCAGGAAGTGGAGGTTACAGTGAGCTGAGATCACGCCACTGCACTCCAGCCTGGGTGACAGAGCTAAACTCCGTCTCAAAAAAAAATTTTTTTTTTTTTTAAATTGTCAGGGTATAGTGGCTCCAGCCTGTAGTCCCAGCTACTTGGAGAGCTGAGGCAGGAGGATTTCTTGAGACCAGGAGTTTGAGACTGCAGTGAGCTATGATCACACCACTGCACTCCAGGCTCAGCAACAGAGAGAGATGCTGACTAAAAAACTAAATATAAAAAAATCCTGGGGGCTGGGTGTGGTGGCTCACACCTGTAATCCCAGCACTTCGAGAGGCCGAGGCGGGTGGATCACCTGAGGTCAGGAGTTTGAGACCAGCCTGGCCAACATGGCAAAACCCTGTCTCTACTAAAAATACAAAAATTAGCCAGGGGTGGTTGTGCGCACCTGTAGTCCCAGATACTCAGGAGGCTGAGGTGGAAGAATCGCTTGAACTCGGGAGGCGGAGGTTGCAGTGGGGCAAGATCACACCACTGCACTCCAGCCTGGACAAGAGTGAGACTCTATCTCAGAAAACAAAAAATAAAAAAGGAAGAAGGAAAGAAAGAAAAATAATAAGAAAGTGGGAACAGACCGTTATGGATATGGTCAAAGTCACAGATGTTGAGTTTAGATTCAGAAGAATGAAATTTTATGAAACCCAAAGCCGACTGGTAGCTGACAACCCTTTTCTGGTTCTACCATCTCTTAATCCCAGACTGGCAGTGCAGTCTATCACCCGTCTGAGACCACAAGGCCACTGGGAGGCAGGGCTGGGATCCCAGCAGCCGTGGCAGGCTCTGCGGAGGCACCAGAGCCTGAGAGACCCTTGGCATCCTTCAGAGCTCCTGGTGGCAAGCAACAGAAACCAACTGGAGTTGTTAAATGCTCGAGATTCACGGGAAGGTCAGCCAGGCACAGGGGATCGTGGGAGTGGGGAAGCCATCCTGGAAAACCAGTGAGACATAGGGGACAGTCCTATGGAGCAGGGACTGCTGTTGCCCTGCCCAGACACCCCGGCCCTGGGTTGGGCGACTGGCTTGGCCCTAACTGGCTCTCCCTCTCTGTTTACCAGTACCTATTCTTGGCCTAGTCCAGGCCTCACATCCAGGCCCATGCTGCCTGGAGGTTGAGGAGGGAGTTCTCCCCATAAATGAAGTGATGCACAGGTCCCCCCAGTATCCACAATTGGGGCTTTGCCGATGTAATTAAGTACCATGATGGTGGAACCCTCCTTCTCCCTGGCTTCCCTGCCCCACCTCTGGGCTGGATTCCTGCTCCATCAGCCTTGCGTGGAGCTCTTCCCACCCACCTGCTGCGTGGGGGTGAAGGGAGCCAGATCAAATCCGTGGCTTGTAAACCACTCCAAGAAGCTGATTCAGGGATTCAGCAGACATTGAATGTATCAAGGCAAATATGAGGCTTTGAGGGGTTTCTGTTGACCTAGCCTTTCTTTAGAACAAATCAATTTGTTGTTATTATATATTTTTTTATGGAGATGGGGTTTCACCATGTTGGCCAGGCTGATCTCTAACTCCTGACCTCAAGTGATCCGCCCGCCTCGGCCTCCCAAAGTGCTGGGATTACAGGCGTGAGCCACCACACCCAGCCTGTTGTTATTATTTATCGATTGATCGATTCTTTTAGAGATGGTGTCTTGCTCTGTCATCCGGGCTGGAGAGCAGTGGTGTGATGACGACTCACTGGAGCCCCAGCCTCTTGGGCTCAAGTGGTCCTCCCACCTTGGCCTCCCAAAGTGCTGAATTACAGGTGTGAGCCACCATGCCTGGTCATAATTTATTATTATTTTTTTTTCATAGAAGATAATGATCCATTTGAACTTGCAAAACAAGTTTATGCTGGTAAAGGTGGCCTTTTTCTCCCTTGTATATTGGGGCTGCTGGCAGTATTTCAACCACTTACCTCCCCCACTTGCTCCCTGAGTCAGTCATGTGGGCCTTTTTGCTTCCTGGACACCTCAAAACCACCAAGCTCTTTTCTGCCTCTGGGACTTTGCATTTGCTGTTCCCTCTGCCTGGAGCTCTGCCCCCAAGGCCTCACGTGGCCTCTTCCATCACGTGGATCTGGCTGAAGTTTCTCCTCCCAGGAGGGGCTCTCACTGTCCACCCCATGTAACTGTGTCCCCATCTCAGTCCCCCTGCATCCCATTACCCTGTTGAATTGGCCTGCTAATGCTGATCTCTCTCTCTCTGCTTTTTTTTTTTTTTTTTTTTTTGAGATGTTTTGCTCTTGTTGCCAGGCTGGAGTGCAATGGTGCGATCTTGGCTCACCGCAACCTCCACCTCCTGGGTTCAAGTGATTCTCCTGCTTCAGCCTCCCAAGTAGTTGGGATTACAGGTATGTGCCACCATGCCTGGCTAATTTTGTATTTTTAGTAGTGACAGGGTTTCTGCATGTTGATCAGGCTGATCTCGAACTCCCAACCTCAAGTGATCCGCCAGCCTTGGCCTCCCAAAATGCTGGGATTACAGGCGTGAGCCACCGCACCTGGCTATAATGCTGATCTCTTTTTTTGCATTTGATGTTTTTGTCTGTCCTCCTTGGGACTGTGAGCTCCCTGTTCATCTCTGTCACTCCAGGGCCCAGCATAGAGCTTGGCACAGGGGAGCTTCTCGACAATCATGTTGAGTGAATGAATTAAAAAGGAGCTTAAGACAAACACATGAGGCCCTTAACTCCAAGTTCCTTCCAGTCCTAACATGTGCTACGTTCCCAGCCTTAGTGAAAGTACTGTCTAAAGGAGAGACTACAAACTAATTGCTCACTGTGTTTAATTTTTCTCAACGCTATGGTTAAAAACCCCCACCACATAAGATCACATTCACCATCTTAACCATTTGTAAGTGTACAGTTCAGTACTGTTAAGTATATTCACGTTGTTGTGCAACAGAGCTCTAGAACTTTTTCATGTTGCAGAAGTGTTTTTCGTCTCTGCAAAACTAAAACTCCCTACCCTGGCAACTGCCAGCGTACTTTCTGTTTCTTGTTTTTGTATGTGCGTGTGACTGGCTTATTTCATTAGCATAATGTCCTCCAGGTTCATCCATGCTGCAGCATGTGACAGGGTTTCCTTCCTTATTACGGTGGAATAAGATTCCATTGCATGGCGCTATAATTTAAAAGTCCTCTCCACAACTCATGTTTAATTGCCATCGTGATGGTATTAAGAAGTGGGATGGGCCAGGCGTGGTGGCTCACGCCTGTAATCCCAGCACTTTGGGAGGCCGAGTGAGGTGGATCACCTGAGGTCAGGATTTCGAGACCAGCCTGGCCAACATGGTGAAACCCCATCTCAGAAAAAAACAAAAAAACAAGTGGGATGGCTGCTTCAAGGCTTAGCTAAACAAAGAAAAAAATAAAAAAGAAGTGGGATGGCTGGGTGCAGTGGCTCACTCCTGTAATCCCAACACTTTAGGAGGCCAAGATGGGAGGATGGCTTGGGCTCAGAAGTTCAAGACCATCCTGGGTAACATAGGGAGACCCTGTCTCTAAAAAAAATTGAAAACTTAGATGTGGTGGCACATGCCTGTGGTCCCAGCTACTCAGGAGGCTGAGGTGGGTGGATTGCTTGAGCCCAGGAGGTCAAGACTGTAGTGAGCTGAGATTGAGTCACTGCCCTCCAGCCAGGGCCACTGAGTAAGACCCTGTCTCAAAAAAAAAAAAGAAAAAAAAGAGATCATATTACCATAGTCCCAGGTTCTTGGTGCTGTGAAAACAGAATTGGAGGAGACTCACAGAGCAAGAAGCCAAAGTTTTCTACACTCTCAGAGAGGGGAGAGCAGACAGACCTCTGCAAAATGAGATCAGCACCAGTTTGGTGTATTTTGGGTCTTTTGTTATGTGTTTCTTTCCTGGGTTGCCTAATCTTCAGCAAGTAGCTGCCTTTTGATTGACAGGTGGGGTTGTTTAATCTCTCAACCTCTGTGAGCTTGCGCGTTGCCTCCATCCCATCATTTTAAGTGCATGCATGATATGCAGTCCATATACATGAGGTTCAATGAGCTGATTACCATCTGGGGTCCTTTTAAGGACACTTTTCTCTCTTATGCAAATGCCCATCCCTGAGGCGACTGGTCTGGTCTGGATCGTGCTAGCCAGGGGGCTCCTTACTTCTTGATCTCACTTTTGTTCTGGCTCAACTTCTGCTTCTAATCTTGCTTCTTGCTCAGCCACCTCTTTATCCTGCCTCTGCTCCTACTCACTCCGCCCTTTAGCCAAGCCTCCAATTCCCCCAGCTCTTCTCCTACCTCAGTTGGACTGTTAGGTGATTAGGCCCTGAGAACTCTGCCCTCATGCATGGATTAATGTCGTTATTGCCAGAGCGGGTTGCTGTAAAAGCAAGTTCAGCCTTCTCTTGCTGCCTCCTGCAAATGCTTTTTTGCCCTTCCGCCTGCCACTGTGGGCTGACACAGCAGGAAGGCCCTTGCCAGATGCAGGCCCCCAAGCTTGGACTTCCCAGACTCCAGAAGTGTAATTTTTTTTTTCCTTTGAGACTGAGTTTTGCTCCTGTTGCCCAGGCTGGAGTGCAGTGTGGAGATCTCGGCTCACTGCAACCTCTGCCTCCCAAATCGTTAATCTTCAATTTCCTCTTCTTGGGTTGTTTTTGGTTTTTTGTTCTTGTTTCTTGTAATTTGTTTGTTGGTTTACCATGTTTGTGAGATTTATTTATTTTTTTTTTGAGATGGAGTCTCACTCTTGTTGCCCAGGCTGGAGTGCAATAGTGTGATCTCGGCTCACTGCAACCTCCGTCTCCTGGGTTCAAGTGATTCTCCTGCCTCAGCCTCCCGAGTAGCTGGGATTACAGGCATGCGCACCCTGCCCGGCTAGTTTTGTATTTTTAGTAGAGACGGGGTTTCTCCATGTTGGTCAGGCTGGTCTGGAACTTCCGACTTCAGGTGAAATGCCTGCCTCGGCCTCCCAGTGCTGGGATTACAGGCGTGAACCACCACACCTGGCCCAGAAGTGTAATTTTAAAAAATGTCTTTTTCTGGCCAAGGACAGTGGCTCATGCCTGTAATCCCAGCACTTTAGGAGGCCACGGTGGGTGGATCACTTGAGGGCAGGAGTTCGAGACCAGCCTGGGCAATATGGTGAAACCCCATCTCTACTAAAAACACAAAAATTAGCTGGATGTGGTGGTGGGCACCTGTAATCCCAGCTACTAGGGAGGCTAAGGCAGGAGAATTACTTGAACCTGGGAGGCGGAGGTTACAGTGAACTGAGATTACGCCACTGCACTCCAGCCTGAGTGACAGAGTGAGACTCCATCTAAAAATCAAAAGTAAAATTCTTTTTCTTATTAATTACCTGGTCTGTGGAGTTCTGTTATAGTGGCACAAGACAGACTAAGACATATGGAAATACCATATTTTGTTTATCCACTCATCCGTCAATGGCCAATTAGGTTGCTTCCACCCTGGCTACTGTGAGCACTGCTGCTGTGAAATGGAAGTGCAGCTATCTCTTCAAGATCTAGCTTTCAGGCTGGGCACGGTGGCTCACACCTGTAATCCCAGCACTGTGGGAGGCCGAGGCGGATGGATCACCTGAGGTCAGGAGTTTGAGACCAGCCTGGCCAACATGGTGAAAACCCGTCTCTACTAAAAATACAAAAATTAGCTGGGCGTGGTGGCATGCATCTGTAATCTCAGCTACTTGGGAGGCCGAGGCAGAAGAATCTCTTGAACCCAGGAGGCGGAAAACTGAGCCATTACACTCCAGCCTGGGTGACAGAGCGAGACTTTGTCTCAAAAAAAAAAAAAAAAAATCTAGTTTTTGATTCTTTTGGATATATACCCAGAAGTGGGATTGCCAGATCATATGGTAGTTCTATTTTTAACATTTTGGGGAACTGTCATCTTTTTTTTTTTTTTCGAGATGAAATCTCACTCTGTCGCCCAGCCTGGAGTGCAATGGCATGATCTTGGCTCACTGCAAACTCTGCCTCCCAGGTTCAGGCAATTCTCCTGCCTCAGCCTCCTCAGTAGCTGGGATTACAGCCGTGTGCCACCACACCCAGTTAATTTTTATATTTTTAGTAGAAATGAGATTTCACCATGTTGGTCAGGCTGGTCTCTAACGCCTGACCTCGTGATCCACTCACCTCAGCCTCCCAAAGTACTGAGATTACAGGTGTGAGCCACCGCACCCGGCCTGTCATCTTAATTTTCATAGAGGATGCACCATTTTGCATGCCCATCAACAGAGCACAAGAGTTCCAATTCCTCTATGACCTTCCCAAAGCTTGGTATTTTTTATTTTTTTGTTTTTGTTTTTAGATGGAGTCTTGTTCTATTGTTCAGGCTGGAGTGCAGTGGTGCGATCTCGGCTCACTGCAACCTCTGCCTCCTGGGTTCAAGCAATCCTTCTGCCCCTGCCTCCCTAAGTGCTGGGATTATAGGCATGAGCCACCATGCCCAGTCTGCCTGTTTTTTTAATTCAGTTGTCTTGTTGTTGACTTGTAGGAGTTTAAAAAATATATATATACTCATGTTATTAACTCCTTATCAGATATATGACTTGCAAATATTTTCTCCCATTTCATAGGTTGCTTTTCACTGGGCTGATTGTGTCCTTTGATCACAGAAGTTTTATTTTGTTTTTTGAGACAGAGTTTCACTCTTGTTGCCCAGGCTGGAGTGCAATGGCGTGATCTCAGCTCACTGCAACCTCCACCTCCCAGGTTCAAGTGACTCTCCTGCTTCAGCCTCCCAAGTAGCTGTGACTACAGGCTCCGCCACCACGCCTGGCTAATTTTTGTATTTTTAGTAGAGATGGGGCTTCGTTATGTTGGCCTGGCTGGTCTCGAACTCCTGACCACAGGTGTTCCACCTGCCTCAGCCTTCCAAAGTGCTGGGATTACAAGCGTGAGCCGTGGCTGATGCACAGAAGGTTTTAATTTTGATGTAGTCTTATTTTACCTTTTTTTTGTTGTTGTTGCCTATGCCTTTCTTCTCCTTCCTTCCTTCCTTCCTTCCTTCCTCCCTCCCTCCCTCCCTTCCCTCTCCTTCTTTTTGGCAGTTTCCTTCTTGTTCCGCAGGCTGGATTGCAATGGCACAATCTTGGCTCACTGCAACCTCCACCTCCCTGGGTTCAAGCAATCCTTCTGCCTCAGCCTCCCAAGTAGCTGGGATTATAGGCGTAGGCCATCATGCCCAGCTAATTTTTGTATATTTTTATTTTTTCTTGAGATGGAGTTTCACTCTTGTTGCCCAGGCTGGAGTATAATGGCGCAATCTCGGCTCACTGCAACTTCCGCCTCCCGGATTCAGGAGACTCTCCTGCCTCAGCCTCTGGAGTAGTTGGGACTACAGGACTGTGCCACCATGCCTGGTTAATTTTTGTATTTTTACTAGAGGTGGGGTTTCTCCATGTTGGCCAGGATGGTCTCGATCTCTTGACCTCATGATCTGCCTGCCTTGGCCTCCCAAAGTGCTGGGATTACAAGTGTGAGCCACCACAGCCAGCCTAATTTTTGTATTTTTAGTAGAGACAGGGTTTCTCCATGTTGGCCAGGCTGGTCTTGAACTCCTGATCCATCTGCCTCAGGCTCCCTAAGTGCTGGGATAACAGGCGTGAGCCACTGCGCCTGGCTGCCTGTGCCTTTCTTGGTGTCATATCCAAGTTCATGCCAAGTTCAGTGACATGAAGCTGTTTCCCTATATTTTTTTTTCTGGGAGTTTTATAGTTTTAGGTCTTATATTTAAGTCTTTAAAGTTTGAATTAATATTTGTATATGATGTACAAGAAGGGTGCAACTGCATTCTTTTCGTGTGTGAATATCCAGTTTTCTTAACACCATTTGTTGAAGATACATACTGCTGTTTCCACCACTGAATGGTCTTGGAACTCTTGCCAAAGATTATTTAACCTTAAATGTGAAGGGACCCAGGCATGGTGGTTCACGCCTGTAATCCCAGCACTTTGGGAGGCAGAGGTGGAAGAATCCCTTGAGGCCAGGAGTTTGAGACCAGCCTGGGCAACTTAGTGATACTAGGTCTGTACTTAAAAAAAAAAAAAAAAATTAGCCAGATGTGGTGACACCCACATCTAGTTTCAGTACTTGGGAGACTGAGTTGGGAGGATGGCTTGATCACAGGAGTTTGAGTCGCAGTGAGCTACAGTCACACCACTGTGCACTAGGAGGGACAACAGAGCAAGATCTTGTACCAAAAATAAAAATAAAAATAAAAAATGTGGGCCGGGTATGGGTGGCTCACGCCTGTAATCCCAGCACTTTGGGAGGCTGAGGCGGGTGGATCACAAGGTCAGGGGTTTGAGATCAGCCAGACTAACATGGTGAAACCCTGTCTCTATGAAAAATACAAAAATTAGCTGGGTGTGGTGGTGTGCACCTTGAATCTCAGCTACTCAGGGGCAGGAGAATCATTTGAACCCAGGAGGTGGAGATTGCAGTGAGCCGAGATCGCACCACTGCACTCCAGCCTGGGTGACAGAGCGAGACTCCATCTCAAAAAAAATAAAATAAAAAAAAAAATAAAAAAATAAAAAATGTGAGGCTGTATTTCTGGGCTCCCTATTCTATTCCATTGGTTTGTATCTCTGTCTTTATGCCAAGTACCACACTGTTTTGATTACTGTAGCTTTGCAACACATATTGAAATCAGGAGATAGTCTTCTTACTTCAGGATGGATTTTTTATTTTTGTTTTTATTTCTTGAGATGAGTCTCATCCTGTCGCTCAGGCTGGAGTGCAGTGGTGCAATTTTGGCTCACTGCAACCTCCACCTCCCGGGTTCAAGCGATTCTCCTGCCTCAGCCTCTTGAGTAGCTGGGACTACAGGCACAGTCCATTATGCCTGGCTTATTTTTGTATTTTTAATAGAGATAGGGTTTCACCATGTTGGGCAGGCTAGTCTCAAACTCCTGACCTCAAGCGATCCACCCGCCCTGGCCTCCCAAAGAGTTGGGGTTACAAGCGTGAGCCACCTCACCCGGCCTACGATTTTTTATTTTTTTAAGATTAGGTATGGCATCAGTAAGAATTAAAAATTTTTAAATTAATATTATTTTTGATTGACAAATCATAATTGTTTACATTTACGAGATACAAGGTGATTTAAATTTTTGTATAGAGATGGGGTCTAGCTATGCCACCCAGGCTGGTCTCAAATTCCTGGCCTCAAGTGATCCATCTGCCTGTCTCCGCCTCCCAAAGTGCTGGGATGACAGGCATGAGCCCCTGCCACCAGCCACATATGTGTGTGTGTGTGTGTGTGTTTTTTTTTGATAGGCAGTA
>PVKV010038358.1:0-13990 GCA_004027835.1 Alouatta palliata
GGAGGTTGCGGTGAGCCGAGATCGCGCCATTGCACTCCAGCCTGGATAACAAGAGCGAAACTCCGTCTCAAAAAAAAAAAAAAAACTTTCTTTCTCTTGGATTCAGCTTTCTCATGTGTCAGAATGGGAGAGGAAAGGAGGTGTTGGGTAAGTGTCATTCCACTGTCTGTACTTCTCATCTGGCTAACACATGTATCAAATACTTAGATTTAGTGACAGCAGTTTTCTGGAATGCTGTTTTGAATGATTCTGAGGAGGCTCGGCAAGAAAGTGTGTTTCAGTTGATTGGGTATATCTGTCATGGAGAAGGAAGTAAGGAGTATGGGGCATTTGCAGCATTCCTGGGCATTCCTGCCCATTATCTCAGTACATTGTGTTGATGATTCCTGTCCCTTATCAGGAATCCTGACTGCTCTGTGTCTGATGACTCAGACTTACTGAGTGCTGCTTGGTTGCATCATAGACACCACCTGTCTTTGAACGGCTGCCCTGCCTCTTGATAGAATGCAAAGGCTGGCAGGGACTGCTGCTGTGTGGAATGGTCTTTGGTCATTTCTGCTTAGAACACAGAGGTCTGGCTCTAACCAACGGAGATCAGACACAGCAGTAAGGACAACCCCAAATACGTAAGGGATAAATATGTCTGCTTTTCCTTTGTTCTTTGTACTCTTGTGGCAAGATGGCTAGTGAGGGTACCCTTCCTGCAGTGCAGGAAGTAAAAAAAGTAAAAATTGCTTTGCTGAGAGATCCTTTGTCTCAGTGCTAGTTTTTCTTAGTGGCACTGAGCATCTGTTTCCAACAGAGCTGCAGTCCTGGCACTGACCCTTGCCCCTGCTATTCCCCATCCTGTACTGAGTTGTCTTTACGTTCTTGTTGCCCAGGCTGGAGTGCAATGGCACCAGCTTGACTCTCTGCAGCCTCTGCCTTTTGGGTTCGAGTGATACTCCTGCCTCAGTCTCCAGAGTATCTGGGATTACAGGAATGCACCACCATGCCAAGCTAATTTATGTATTTTTAGTAGAGACGGGGTTTCACCAAGTTGGTTAGGCTGGTCTCGTACTCCTGACCTCAGGTGACCCACCCCACCCCAGGCCTCCCAAACTGCTTGAATTACAGGCATGAGCCACCACACCCTACCTGATGATTTTCTTACTATATCTGTGCTTCTGCAGAATTTTAGTGGCTGAAGGAAGTACACTAGTGTTAATTTTCTTTTTCATGAAAGAAACAGTTTACTCTTCATACAGTTACTTGCCAGTCATGGGAAGGAAAAGTCAGCTTTTTTGTCCACAATGATAGGAATTATTGTTATATCACAGGATTACTCTGTGAATGCCTTTAGGAATAAATTCTGGTCATATTTTGACTGTGTAGCTGTGAGACCACCATTGTACTGGCTACTGTAACATTTCTTGATTTTCTTTCTAGACCTGAACTAATTATTTCCTACTTCTTTCCTGAAATGGCTGGTAAAATAAATGCTAGAGATGTTTAGAGATTACATGTACTTTGTATTATATTTCACTGCATTAAAACAGTCTTTATCTCAGCATTCCTTAAATTATACAGAATCATCGGCCAGTATTGACGTGGGACTTGCAGTTAGTTTCTTGGCTTTTTAAGGTATTTTAATTAATGGACTCTTTTTCTTTCTTTCTTTCTTTCTTTTTTTTTTTTAATAAAAAACATGCCATTGGAAGTTTCACATTTGCAATCCCACTTCATGTTTTTTTGGCTTTGTTGAGCCCCTGTGGAGGATTACACTGCAAGTTTAATTCTGCAGCTTTCTTTGAAAAGAGCCAAACTGTATAAACTTTAATACTCTGCTCTTTTAGAGCATCTCCTTCTATATTTTGTCCTACAATATACTAAAGTAATTCTGTGCTTATTTTACAGCTTTGCGGTCCCCTAAAAGACCATGAAACCCTGAGAGTAATGAAAAGAGTCTTGACATTAAAATGGTCACTGTGGAAGGTAAGGGCCAGTCCTTGGCGTGTTTCTGTTGATTCTGCAGTTTAATAGTTATGTCAGTTCACTAGCTGTATGTTTGTACAGGTGACATTAACCAAACTCATTTTCCATGTGAACAGCTGTCTGTGATAAAGCTAAATTTCTGACTTTTTAATTGAAATTTTGAAAATCATTAGCAGAAACTAAATAACATGAATCACATGATAAACTGCACTCAAAAGAACTCCCTAAAATGCTTTTTTTTTATTACAACAAATAAGGGTGCAGAGGGTCACGTGGAATGTTTCTTCATCTTCTGTCTTCTTTCTTTTTTCTGTTCTTTTAAGGAAAGTTTAGAGGTAGTTTAAACAGCAGTGCCTGGAATGAAAGTATTTCCTACAACACCCTGTAATGTACTTCCCTCTCTCCATGCCCACAGGGTCTACAGGGCTCTCATCTTATGTTTACAGTATTAAAATACTTCATATAGTACCAAAGACAGTTCCCAACCAAGTATCAAATATGGGTATTTCTTATATCTCCTCATAAATGCAAAAGGAAATAAGTGCATTAGGTTGTTTTTTTTTTTTTTTTTTTTTGGAGACAGAGTCTCGCTCTGTCTCCCACACTGGAGTGCAGTGGTGCGATCTCGGCGAACTGCAACCTCCGCCTCCTGGGTTCAAGCAGTTCTCCTGCCTTTACCTCCCAAATAGCTGGACTACAGGCACCCACTGCCATACCCAGCTAATTTTTTGTATTTAGCATGTTGCCCAAGCTCGTCTCAACCTCCTGAGCTCAGGCAATCTGCCTGCCTTGGCCTCCCAAAGTACTAGGATTACAGACGTGAGTTACAGCGCCTGGTCTAGGATCACTCTTTATGTCCTAGGTGTCAAGATTTAAATAAGAGTTTTCAGTATTGGTGTCTCTGGGTGCAGTAGTCCTCATTGAGTCATCTGGTATACTCACAAGGCTATAGCATATGACTAAGAGTGTACCTCTCAAAGGTATACCAGATAACTAAATTGGGACTAGAGCAAATATTTAAACTCTTCATTTATTGATCCTGTTAAAGGAAAGCTTACTTAATAACATAAACTCTTGGTTATGAATTAGATGTTTCTCTTATGAAAGTTTGTAGGCATCTTTGAGCAACTTAATACCAGATTATTTCTGTTCAGAGTATGCCAAGAATTAAAAATATATTCAAACCTTTACTTTTTTTCCTTTTGGAAAAGATCAGAGGATCAGAGATCTCTTCTGTACATGAGGTGCTGTCCTTTCCTGAAAGACCTCCTTGTAAAGTGCACGAGGTGTTCCTTTTGCTAAAAAGACACACTGTGTGACCACACACACCTGAGCCTGGACCTATAAAGATTTGAACAAGGTGAACAATGACACTATGTAAAAGGGGGATTAATTTCAAGGTAACAGAAACTTTATGGAGAAGATTATTTTAAAATTAGGCCTTGCTGAAAGAGGAAAATGTCACCAGGCAGAGACAAAGCTACTCCTGATAGAAGGAATAGCATGAGTAAAAGCATAGATTAAATAAAGTCCAGGCAACGATGACAATCTCATGTTTAGGGAGCATGGTCCTGTATCTTGTTCCAACTGTATCTGGTATCTCAAGAACTTTAGAGTCAGAAGTAGTCCCGGGACCAGCTGGTTCTAGGGTCATAGTAGTTGTACTCTAAAGCAATTGTTCTGTGCTGTGTTCAGTTGATACATTGGTGAGGGAAGCAACTGAAGAAGTAATGGCCCCCAAGCTTCATAAGGATGGTGAGATGAGAGGTCATCATGAAGACCAAGCCGTTCAGAAGGAGAGGTGGGACAGTGTGCACCAGAAAGGAGAGAGAAGAGAAGCACAGGGAAGCCAGTCTTACCATCCTTGAGCTACTGAACCAATATCAGCCTCAGCCTACCTGCACAATTATTATCATTATTTTGTTTTCTGTTCTCTCTTTTCAATTGTATTTGGGCTCTGGGGTACATGTGTACATCCTGCATCATGCAGGATTGTTGCATAGGTACATACATGCCATGGTGGTTTGCTGTCTCCATCCCCACCCTGTCGCCTATGTTAGGCATTTCTCCCAGTATTATCCCTCCCCATCCTCCCCGCCCCCCTCCACTGTCCCTCCCTCCCCCTCCCCTCCACCCTCCCACTTAACCCTGTGAGTGTTGTTCCCTTCCCCGTGCCCAAGTGTTTTCTTGTTCATCACCTGCCTATGAGTGAAAACATTCGGTGTTTGGTTTTCTGTTCTTATGTCAGTTTACTGAGAATGATGGTTTCTAGGTTCATCTATGTCTCTACAAAGGACGTGAACTCATCGTTTTTTATGGCTGCATATTATTCCATGAAGACAGACTGGACAAAAAAAATGTGGCACATATGCACAATTATTTTTACATGAGAAAGACTGTTTTTAAAAAAGATGAATTTTAAAATAATAAAATAAGGGCTGGGTGCAGTGGCTCACACTTCTAATCCCAGCACATTGGGAAGCCAAGGTATGTGGATCATGGAGTCAGAAGTTCAAAACAAGCCTGGCCAGCATGGTGAAAGCTCATCTCTTCTAAAAATACAAAAATTAGCCAGGCATGTTCGCACACGCCTGTAGTCCCAGCTACTCGGAAGGCTGAGGCAGGACAATCACTTGAACCCAAAAGACGGAGATTGGAGTGAGCAGAGGTTGCACCACTGCACTCCAGTCTGGGCAACAGAGCAAGATTCTGTCTCAAAATATAATAATAATAAAATAAAATGAAATAAAGCACAAACTCTGAGGTCAAAGTGATAGGATTTATGGCTGTGCTCTGCCACTTAGGAAAATTACTTCAAGTCTCTGTTCTATAGGTTGCACATCTGTAAAATGGAGGAGGAAAATAATATTTGACTCCTGGTTTTTAAAAATTGAGATGGCATTTCTTTAATAAGCAGGTGCTCATTTCAGATCACTTGCTCTTTAGGACCTTAGGAAGTTTTCACTAGACGGTATGTAAAGAAAGATGATGGGCATTTGTAATGGATTTAGCATTCATCGTTCTCCCTATTTGGGAAATCAGAGCTGGCTGCAGTAGGAAACAATCCTAATTCCTGGTAACATTGTTCCTGGTAATGGTATTTCTACAGCTCCCATCCCTTTAGTTCATTACATTAGCTCTTCATTTCTCTACTTTTCCTAACATCTGATTGACAACCAGGAGCTTATGTTATTAAATAAGCTTTGGGTTAACAGGATCGATAAATGAAGACTTCAAAGATATCAGAAAAAAAAAAAACCTCACAGAAGTACACACCAAATGTGCCAACTGATTACTATGAACTAATTTACTTTTGAGAGAGAAACATGCTATTTCTTATATGCTACTGACAGTGCCTGTAAAAATGGTGCACATTAACTGGCTCTTTTATTTCCTCCCCAATCTTAATATCTAGTATCCACTCCTAGCACAGTGTTTACAGAGTTCCTTCATGTCATAGCATGTGTCAGTATTTTGTTCCATCTGTGGCTGAAATAAAATACTCCATGGTAGAGTCACACTACATTTTATTTATCTGTTCATCGGTTGATGAACATTTGGGTTGTTTTCATATATTGGCCATTATGAATAATGCTGCTGAGAAGATTCATGTACAAGTTTTTATGTGGACATATATTTTTATTTCTCTGGACTATATACCTAGGAGAGAAATTCTTGCATTCTATGATACTGTACATTTGGCCTTTTGAGAAACTGTTTTCCAAAGTGTTTATACCAGTCAGGTATGGTGACTCACATCTGTAATCCCAGCTAAATGAGAGGCTAAGATGTGAGGATCACATGAGCCTACGAGTTAAAAGAGACCAGTCTAGGCAAGATAGCAAGACCCTGTCTTGATGTAAAAAAATAAAATGAAAATGACAAGAAAAGAAACACTGAAAGTGGTTAAACCATTTTATGTTCCCACCAGTAATGTATGTGGGTTCCGATTTCTTCACATTTTCACCAACATTTCTTTTTTTGAGACAGGATCTCACTGTGTCACCCAGGCAGAAATACAGTAGTGTGATCATGGCTCACTGCAGCCTTGCACTCCCAGACACTTATGATCCTTTCACTTCATCCTCTTGTGAAGTTGAGACGACCTTCACACACCACCACACTCAGCTAATTTTTGTAGTTTTAGTAGAGACAGTGTTTCACTGTGTTGCCCAGTCTGGTTTCAAATTCCTGGACCCAAGTGATCCATCTGCCTTGACCTCCCAAACTGCTGGGATTGCAGGTGTGAACCACCATGCCTGGTTCTCTCTCTGTTTTCTCTCTTCCTTTCCTTCCTTGGTAGATGGAAGAAAATAGTATCCATGTCTTGTTTTGGGGCCTGAGACTTTTAAAGCATATGAGGGAATATATGATTGTATTTATAGATGTTTAGAGGGAGATAGCCTGGAATGCAATGTGATAGTAAAGGATCCCATTAAAGATATTTGTAATATGCTTCAAAAGAGCTGTGTGTTGCCAGGCTACCACTTTACTTGTGAGGACACATACTCCATGAAGCAACTGATGAGACAATTTGCAATTGTTATTTTGTTTTGTTACTCTGTAGACTCAGTTGTGCTCAAGCAGATTATCTTTTCTTACTTTTTTTTTTCCCCTGAGACAGAGACTTGCTCTGTCACCACGGCTGGAGTGCAGCGGCATGATCTTGGCTCACTGCACCCTCTGCTTCCTGGGTTCACATGATTCTCCTGCCTCAGCCTCCTGAGTAGCTGCAATTACAGGCACCTGCCACCACTCCAGACTCAATTTTGTATTTTTAGTAGAAACGGGGTTTCACCGTGTTGGCCAGGCTGGTCTCAAACCTTTGACCCATGATCTGCCTGCCTTGGCCTGGGGACGGTTTTGGGATTACACGTGTTGGGATTACACATCTGAGCAACAGTCCCCAGCCTGTCTTTTATTTTCAAAACCTAGTGGATATCATTTTGCTGTACTAGTGAGTGTTACTTTGCTGAATATTGCCTAGTGAATATTAAATGTTTATTTTCACTTTTCAGACATGAACTTGTTAATTCTACACATGAATATTTACAACTTGATAAACCAGCTTCAGGAGGTGGGTCTTTAGTATTAACTCAGATGAGAAGATCATGTGCAGTAATTATTTAATGCTTAACACTGATTTTTTTAATGGTACCTGTCACATGAAATAATATGCCTCTAACTCTTAATTATATGCCAGGACAGGAGAATTCATGTTGTCCAAATTCTTATACTCTCTAGAACAATTAACTCACTTTGTTTGTATTAACCCATTATAAATATGTGTAAATATTGCATTTATGTGTAGACAGAACTAAAATAACAGTATTTGTCCTACTTCTGAGATGCAAGATTTATCTGGCATAGTGCATTGAACAGTTTATTGTTGAAGTCTACACCAGTCAACTGAACAAGCATTCATCAAATGCCCATGATACCCAGGACATAAGAAGGTTCCCCTTTAGAGTTTGAAGCCATGCATATCATCTCTTAATTGTTAGATATGTTTTGAAAGAAATAGAAATAGAATTTATTTGGTTACTGGTTTTGTCTCTGGAGTGGAGAGGAACAAAACAGAATGGAATCACACTGTTTAGATTTACTAAAATGGAAGGATTGCCAGCAAGATCATATTTCTAGTCTCCCCATAGCAAATATTTTCTTTCTTTTCATTTTTTTTTTTTTTTTTGAGATGGAGTTTTTGCTCTGTTACCCACCCTGGAGTACAGTGGTGCGATCTCTGCTCACTGCAACCTCCACCTCCTGGATTCAAGCAGTTCTGCCTCAGCCTCCCAAGTAGCTGGGATTACAGGCACAAACAACCATGCCCATCTAATTTTTGTATAGTAGAGATGGGGTTTCACCATGTTGGCCAGGCTGGTCTTGAGCTCTTAACCTCAGGTGATCTGCCCACCTCAGCCTCTCAAAATGCTGGGATTATAGGCATGAGTCACTGTGCCCAGCCTGCTAGCTGTCCTTGAGCGCACTGAGTTCTACTTTTTCCCAGCTTTAATAAATATCTGCTGCTTCCTTTTTTTGTGCAGTGTCAGCATTGTTTCAGTAATAAATACATTCTGGAATCTTAGAAATAATTTTAGTCACAGGAAAAGAAAAAATACTGCCTATTTTATACTAATATTTAATAACCCAAGTTATTAAACCTATTACATCAAGAAAACTTATATTCCTGTGATTTTGACAATAAAGAAATAATGGTGTGCCAGAATCACTAAATTAAGAAAGATGGTGGATCAGCTTTTCTGCAAAAAGAAATTGTTAAGTCTGTATTTTACCTCTTCAACTTGGCAAAACAGCTCGTTCGTGGAGACCCCGACCCAGGTGCACTGAAAGAATTAAGAAACAAACACAAAGATAGAGTGCAAGGTGGGAATCAGAGGGCTAACAGGATTCCGAACTAAGAGCCCAGATCGGACTCTGACCCACTTATTTATTCTTTTTGAACAAGTGATTATTTTTAACAAGCAGGTGTTCTGTGTTTTTTCATAGAATAAAGATAAACTAGGCTGGCAGCTAGTGCTGTTCACTACTAATTAAAGATAAACTAGAAAGATTCTTTACAAGGGAGCAGTGGGGGCAGGGTCATGTATCCTGTGTTTTAAGAACTGGTTTAACTAGTGCATGACATCTGTGTATTGCTTACTATTCTAGAATGCCCTGAGCAGTTTTCTGCCTGGGGACAGCACAGTGTTCCTTGCCGTCATTCTCAGTAAACAATATAATCCATCACACGCATCAAGACCTGTTTCCATCATCAACTAAAGTGTATTACTGAGTAATGTTTTTTATAATGTTTTATTTTCAGAAAGTAAATACAATAAGTAGGACTCAGCTTCAGTTTTCTCTTACTGTTTGGTTTTTGAGATGGAGTCTTACTCTTGTTGCCCAGAACTGGAGTGCACTGGCACGGTTTTAGTAGAGACAAGGTTTTTTAATGTTGGTCAGGCTGGTCTTGAACTCCCGACTTCAGGTGATCTGCCTGCCTCAACTTCCCAAAATGCTGAGACTACAGGTATGAGCCACCACACCCAGCCTGGCTCTTGACTTTCTATAGCTGTTATTTTAATCTTGAGTAAATAAATGCTAGCTCAAATGTTTCAGTTCAGGAGAATCTTTTATTTCTGTTATTTTTAAAAATTATGTTTATAACTCCAGTTAATGTTTTTTACAAGTCCAGTAAGGTTACACTGATGTTTATGTTTTGAAAATATTACCTTTTCCATTTAGTACTATATGTATTAAATAATATTAGCTGGTGTGTTTTTCTCGCTTCATAATGTGGTTCAGATTGCTGTAGAAAGTCTGGCTATGTCTACATCGGCTTAACGTAATGAGATTCTTTTTTTTTTTTTTTTTTTGAGCTAGAGTTTTGCTCGTGTAACCCATTCTGGAATGCAGTGGCGTGATGTCGGCTCACTACAACCTTCGCCTCCCAGGTTCAAGTGATGCTTCTACATCAGCTTCTCGAATAGGTGGGGTTACAGGTGCCCACCACCACGCTTGCCTAATTTTTGTATTTTTAGTAGAGATGGTGTTTCCTCATGTCAGCCAGGCTGATCTTGAACTTGTGACCTCAAGTGATCCATTTGCCTTGGCCTACCAAAGTGCTGGGATACAGGTGTGAGCCACCACACCTGGCCTATGTTTTTATTATATATTGTTAATTTAGTACTATTCTAAGTAAAAATAACTTGCTATTAAAGTTTTATAAATTGACTATGACAGTTTTATAAATATCAGTGCTTTTTATAAGATGAAATAGATTGTGTTGTGGGGCTTCTTTTGTGATGGTGATTTATTAGATTATTTTATGTAAAGACAATAATGTTCAGCTGTTTTGACCTTATAAAAACTATCTTCACATTTTATAATTTTAAAGCAGTATTAGTGGTAATTGCCTTAGGGAAAGATACTTTTGTTTTGATCTATAAATATGATATTCAAGTTTAGTGTACAGCAAAATATATTAAAATTTACTCAGCACTAATGTGTTATAGGGTGCAGTTGAAACTTTAGTACAAATATCAATGTTTAGCAAATAGACTTTAACACATAATCATAGCAAAAAATGAAGCTATTCTGATGGGAGATTGTTGGTTATGCTTAATTTTACTACTTCCCATGCTCTTGACATTTTTTGTTTCTTTGAGACAGAGTCTTGCTCTGTCACCCAGGGTGGAGTGCAGTGGCATGATCTCAGCTCACTGTAATGTTCACCTCCCAGGTTCAAGCAATCCTTCTGCCTCAGTGTCCCTAGTAGTTGGGACTCCAGATGAGTGCCACCATGCCTGGCTAATTTTTTGTATTTTTAGCAGAGACGAGGTTTCACCATGTTTGCCAGGCTGGTCCTGAACTCCTGACCTCAGGCGATCCACCCACCTAGGCCGTACAAAGTGCTGGGGTTATATAGGTGTGAGCCACTGTGCCTGGCCAGCTCTTTTAAGTTTTCTTTTTTTTTTTTTGAGGTGGAGTTTTATTTTGTTGCCTAGGCTGTAGTGCAATGGCTTGATCTCAGCTCACTGCAACCTCCTTCTCCTGGGTTCAAGCAATTCTCCTGCCTCAGCCTCCCAAGTGGCTGGGATTACAGGTGTGCACCACCATGCCTAGCTAATTTTGTTTTTTCAGTAAAGACGGATTTCTCCACATTGGTCAGGCTGGTCTTGAACTCCAGATCTCAGGTTATCCAACCGCCTTGGCCTCCCAAAGTGCTGGGATTACAAACATGAGCCACGGTGCCCCATCCATCTCTTGACTTTTTATAGTTGTATTATTTCAATCTTGAGTAAATAAATGCTAGCTGAAGTGTTGCAGTTCAGGAAAATCTTCTGTTTTTGTTATTTAAAAAAATTATTTTTATGAGTCCAGTAAGGTTACACTAATGTTTATGTTTTGAAAATATTACATTTTCCATTTATTACTATGTGTATTAAATAATATTAGTTGGTATGATTTTCTGGCCTTATAATTTGGTTCAGATTATTGTAGAAAGTCTGGCTGTATCTACATTGGCTTAAAGTAATGAGATCTTTCTTTCTCTTTCTTTCCTTCCTTCCTTCTTTCTTCCTTTCCTTTTCCTTTCTTTTGTTTTCTTTTTTTCTTTCTTTCTCTTTCTCCTTCCTTCCTTGTCCTTTCCTCTCCTTTCCTTTCCTTTCATTTCCTTTCCTTTTTACCATTCCTTTTTCTTTTCCTTTCCTTTCCTTTTTCTTTCTTGCTGGAGTTTCCCTCTTTTCCCCCATGCTGGAGTGCAATGGCATGATCTCAGCTCACTGCAACCTCCACCTCTTGGGTTCAAGTGATTCTCCTACCTTCCCGAGTAGCTGGGATTACAGGTACCTGCCACCACACATGAGTAATTTTTGTCTTTTTAGTAGAGATGGGTTTTCCCATGTTGGCCAGGCTGGTCTTGAACTCCTGATCTCATGTGATTCACTGGCCTCAGCCTCCCAAAGTGCTGGATTACAGGTGTGAGTCACCACGCCCAGCTGTAGTGGAATATTTTACTGTAGACTGATAATCAGAATATTAGCATTTTGGAGATTCTTTTTATTTTCCTCATACTATTTTTTTTGGACTCAATTACAATAACAGAAGTAAAGATCAAATTATAAAAGTTAAAGAACAATGCAGGGCATGGTGGCTCATGCCTGTAATCCCAGCACTTTGGGAGGCCAAGGTGGGTGGATCGTGAGGAAAGGAGATCGAGATCATCTTGGCCAATATGGTGAAACCCCGTCTCTACTGAATGTACAAAAATTATCTGGGCATGGTGGTGGGTACTTGTAGTCCCAACTACTCAGGAGGCTGAGGCAGGAGAATCGCTTGAACACGGGAGATAGAGGTTGCAGTGAGCTGAGATGCGCCATTGCACTCCAGCCTGGCAGCAGAGTGAGACTTCATCTCAAAAAAAAAAAAATTAAAGAGCAATACAGATTCAATAATTATTCTTTTCTACAAATTGTGTTTAAATGATATCCCTTTTTTCACTTCCAGCTCAAGCTGTAAAAGCCAAAGGTCCAGGATAATCTTGTACTTTTATTCCAGTCTCATGTTGAAGATCTTTATGTAGAAGGACTTCCCAAAGGATTTTTTTTTTTTTCGAGACAAAGTTTTCACTCTTGTCAACCAGCCTGGAGTGCAGTGGCGTGGTTTCAGCTGACTGCAGTCTCTGCCCCCTGGGTTCAAGCAGTTATTCTTCCTTAGCCTCCTTATTGGCCAGGCTGGTCTCAAAATCCTGATCTTGTGATCCACCTGCCTTGGACTCTGAAAGTACTGGGATTACAGGCGTGAGCCATCATGCTGGGCCAATTTTGTGTATTTTTATCTTTCACTTTTTAATTTTTCTGGGTCCAGCATTGAGTCAGTCATGCCAGTGTTAACTTTAGAAACATGAACACTGCCTACATCTGACTGGCATGCAACTGATCTTTTCTTTAAGAGTTCTGATTGGCTCCATATGAGGCAGGGGCTCTGTGACATCACAGGGGTGAGTTTTCAGTGAAGTCACAGGGGCAGTACAGGGCCTGGAGATCTGCTGTCTTATTCTCAGAGTGAAGCCTGGTAACTATGATATCTCACCTAGGTCCTGTGTGTTCCTGGCTGGAGAAAGGCAGTTGACAGTCTCTGATCCAGTACAGGGTTTATGTAGGTCAAAGATAGAGAACTATGTCCAGGTGCAGCTGAGGGGGGATCCCTTCAGTCCAGGAGTTCAAGAGCAGCCTGGGCAACATGGCGTGACCTGTATCTGTAGTCTCACCTCAGCCTCCAGCTACTTGAACACCAAGGTTCAAGGCTGCAATGAGCTATGATCCCACCACAGCACTCCAACCTGTGAGACTGAGGTAAACCCTGCCTAACAGAACAAAAAGAGAAAACTATCCAAGTGTTCAACAGTGGGGGACTGCTTAAAGAAAACATGAGGCTGCCTGGGCCCTGTAATCCCAGCAGTTTGAGGGCCACGGCAGGAGGATGGCTTGGGCGCATGAGTTTGAGACCAGTCTGGGCAGCAAGACAAAACCCCATCTCTACAAAAGATATAAAAATTAGGCAGGTGCAGGGCATGCCTGGCCTAATTTTTGTGTTTTTCTAGAGACGAGGGGTGGTCTCGCTATGTTGCCCAGGCCGGTCTTGAACTCCTAGGTTGAAGCAGTCCTCTCACCTTGACTTTCAGAGTTGTTGGGATTACAGGTGTGAGCCACTGCCCCCATCTGGGTTAGGCTATTTAATAACATAAGTGATCAGGCAGTTCAGTGGCTCATCCCTCTAATCCCAGGACTTTGGGAGGCTGATCCACTTTGGGTGTATCACCTGAGGTCAGGGTATTGAGACCAGCCTGGCCAAAATGGTGAAACTGTCTCTACAAAAAAATACAAAACTTAATTGGGCATGGTGGTGGGCTCCTGTATCCCAGCTACTCAGCAGGCTGAGGCAAGAGAATCATTTGAACCCAAGAAATGGAGCTTGCAGTGAGCCAAGATCATGCCACTGCACTCCAGCCTGAGCGACAAGAGTGAAACTCTGTTTCAAAAAAAGAAAGTAAAAGAGCAAAACAGATTGAGTAATTATTCTTTCCTACAAATTGTGTTTAAATGATAACCCTTTTTCTTTTTTATTTTATTTATTTTTATTATTTTTTTAATATATATACTTTTTATTGCATTTTAGGTTTGGGGGTACATGTGAAGAACATGCAAGATTGTTACATAGGTACACACATGGCAGTGTGATTTGCTGCCTTCCTCCCCATCACCTGTATCTGTTATTTCTCCCCATGCTATCCCTCCCGAACTCCCCACCCCGTGCTGTCCCTCCCCTTTTTCCCCCTGACAGACCCCAGTGTGAGATGCTCCCCTCCCTGTGTCCATGTGTTCTCATTGTTCAACACCCGTCTATGAGTGAGAATATGCGGTGTTTGGTTTTCTGTTCCTGTGTCAGTTTGCTGAGAATGATGGTTTCCAGGTTCATCCATGTCCCTACAAAGGATGCAAACTCATCGTTT
>PVKV010038359.1:0-14003 GCA_004027835.1 Alouatta palliata
AAAGTAATAAAAAAAAAAAAAGCTATTTCCTTACTTGGTGCATCTTTTCTCTCCTTTCATCTCCCCATCAGGTACACGTGGGGGTTTTCAGCTGGACTACCTCATCAGCTGGCACTGATTATGTTTTATTCGCCAAAGAAAAAACATTGTAGGGTCATAGAGCAGACACTCTAATGTTTGTGGCTGAGCAGAGGCATCAAAAAACCACCTCTGGAGTATTCCAGCACTGACCCAGGATACGGTCAAGTGTTTGCACTGGTGCGGTTAAGTACATATTGGCTGAACTGTGGGATCTTTGTTGAATCTGTTCCCGACCACATGGTGGCCGTATCATGCCATTTTATAACTCTTATCTGATAATGAGATTACTATGACTCCCATGTGGTTACATCAAAATATATTAATTTATTCAAAGGGGTTATCTTTCTGCCCTGTGCGAGCTCCTTCCCATCTTTCCCTAGCAGGCAGGGACTATGTCTTATCAACTTTTTCTTTCTTTTTTTTTTTTTTGAGACAGACAGAGTCTTGCTCTGTCGCCAGGTGCCAGGCTGGAGTGCAGTGGCGAGATCTCGGCTCACTGCAACTTCCGCCTGCCAGGTTCAAGTAATTCTCCTGCCTCACTCTCCTAGTAGCTGGGACTACAGGCGCGTGCCACCACCCCCAGCTAATTTTTGTATTTTTTAGTAGAGACGGAGTTTCACCGTGTTGGCCAGGATGGTCTTGATCTCTTGACATCGTGATCCGCCTGCCTTGGCCTCCCAAAGTGCTGGGATTACAGGCGTCAGCCACCATGCTCGGCCAACTTTTTATTTCTTATACAACCTAACATAGTATATTACACTAAGTAAGCACTCAATAAATTTAGTTTTTTTTTTTTTCTTTTGGTTTAACTTCTACTGGGATATGTATATATTCATTTGAAAGGCAGCCTCTTTCAGTGAGGGCAAACTATAAGCAAGACTGCCACCTTGTGGGCATAAGTAGAATATCATCTAATTGGAGAAAAGTATACATTTTTAACTGGAAGATTAATTGTTCAAGTTAAACTTGGAGACTATTAAATGTCTACTATGTCCGAAGCTATGTCCTAGGGAGTATGGAGAAATCCAAAGTAGTTGGGGTCTCTGTCTTTCTGGTTGTTAACAAAAGTTGTAAGTAATTACCATTGTAAACTTCCTGGGGAGTCTGTCTTGTCCATTGTTTTATGGCTGCCTGGGCACAATGCCTGGCACTTAGTGTGTGTTCAACAACAATCGCTGAATACATCGTTAGAATGCTAATGAGATGAAGCTCTGGAAGTTTTTTTTTTTTTTTTAATTAAACACCTTACTGCTAAAGAATACCAAATAATTTGGTCCAAGGGTTGTGGGTTATTGTTCAGCTGATTAAAGCATACAAAATAAGAACTTACATTAATTTTAAAAAGAAAAAATACTGGTGAGAGTTCTGCATAATAGACGTGAGGGGAAGCACATGATTTTAATTCTGGGAGGGCTGGCTTCAAATCCAGAGACTAGAAATTCCTGGAATCTCCCAATCATATTACTGGTACTGATGAAAGAACCCAGGCTTAAAGAAATTGACTAAGATCGTACACCTCGTAAGATGAACTAACTTTATCATTGAACAGCCCTTTTCCTATACCCATAGGACCGAATGCATCTTGTACCAGAACAGGATGCATTCATTGAAACTTTAATAAATTAAGTGAAATGCAGAAATACAGAAAACCAAAGGAACAAACACTCCCCTTCCTCAAAGTGGAATGCAATTTTGGAATGGTATTTGATCGTTTGAGACAGGGTTTAAAAACATGCTTCTGTTTAGCTATTAGATGCATACTCCCATTCTCCTTTATTCCCTGGTCTGAAGTCACTCCCCTGCCACTGTCGCCAAACCACTTTGGCTCTGTGGGGTAGCCGAGTTAATCGCCACGTCCCTATAGCTAATGTCCCCATAGTTAATCACCTCAGTTCCTTCTGCCCTCTGGCTGTTGCTTGGGGATGAGAAATCTATTTGCACCTTTATGGCTTTCTTAATACTTCTTAGAATTTATCCCTAAGCCTGGACTTCCAATATCTTCAAACTTTCCCACAGTCCTGTTTGAAGAATGATCCGGTTCATGTGATGGTGCCTCCTGGGGAAAACAGAAGAGGTGGAGTTGAGGGTTGGAAGCAGGGGAGGAAGCCTGGAGTTGGAATATTTTCCAAGTCTGGCATTAGCACTTTCTGGCTTGATCCTTGGGATAATTATTTACTTTTTCTGTAGGTTTCAGTTTCAGAACCTGAGAAATGAGTTAATAAATCCTACCTAACTCGCAGAGTTGTAATGCAGCTCAAGTGAAATATTAATAATAATCACAGCAACAGTGGCAGCAAACACTTACTGAGCTCTTATTATGGGCTTAATGTGGGGCTCTAAACCCTGCATGTGCTTTATCTCGAAACCCTCCTAGCAAGTATTATTATCCCCACTTTACAGATGGGGAAGTGGAAGCTTAGCCAGTCACTGGAATGAGTCGTGCAGCAGGAAAGTGGCAGGGCTGAGATTCCAAAATGATGGGGACCAAACCCTTGGTAAATTATAAACTGCTAGGGAAATGTCAGGGGCAGAAATCATTACATTAAATCAAAATAGATTCAACTCATATGAAATTTTGGTTTCATATGTTCTGTGGGGTTACTCCCAAGTGAAATGGTTAAGAGTGTCAACTGTCAAGCCAGATTGTCTGGTTTAAAACCCAGTCCTGCCACTTACCTGGTATGTGACCTTGGCTAAGTTACTTAACCCCTCTGTGCTTCAGTGTATATATCTGTAAAATGCAGTAAGAATACTATTAGTAGTATTACTAAGAAAAATCATAACAATATACAATATCTAATGATTACTAGTAATTAATGAATAGGAACAGGTCTTTTTTTTTTTTGAGACCGAGTCTCACACTGTTGCCCAGGCTGGAGTGCAGTGGCGCGATCTCGGCTCACTGCAATCTCCACCTCCTGGGTTCAAGAAATTCTCCTGCCTCAGCCTCCCTAGTAGCTTGGACTACAGGTGTGCACCACCACGGCCAGCTAATGTTTTTGTATTTTTAGTAGAGACAGGGTTTCACCACGTTGGCCAGGATGGTCTTGATCTCCTGACCTTGTGATCTGCCTGCCTCGGACTCCCAGAGTGCTGGGATTACAGGCATGAGCCATCGTGCCCGGCCCAACAAATCTTATAGATGATTGGGATGATTAAGTTAGTGCTTATATTTAAAGTGCTTAAAAGACCATCTGAGTGTTCACTATATGATAGCTGTTGTTGTTCTTTTTTCTTTCTATTTCACCGTTTCATTGCCCAGATGGGATGTCTTCCTTCTATTGTTGCTGTCCTCTACCAAGCCTCACTGGGTCTTGAGAGACCTAACACAGGCGGTGTTCCAGATCAATGCACCTTTAAACCTGATCAATGCTTTAAACCTGAAATGGTATCTTTCCTGATAGTTTTGCAATATTTCTTCCCCATGGAGCTAGACCACCTGGCTTCTACCAAGATTCCCAGTGTAATGCTTGTTAAAAGCCCAGAGCCTCCAGACAGCCTTGGGCAGACAGCTTCTGGCTTCCTTTCACTACTCTGCCTCCTTCAATCCTGACCTCTTTTGGATCTCCTGAGTTATAAGCCCCTGGAAAAGACAGAGGCCTTCAAATGTACCCTTCCGCGTGCTTCTACTAAAAGGAAGAGAGGGAGAAAAAAGATGTCAGAGATGAGTGTAATATTCCTTGAAACTGGTAAGACTCCTACATTGGCCACTACTGTTTGACCCTGGGGAGTTTTCTAAACCTCTGGGCAAGAGTTTTATTATTTATGTCTCTGTTATGGACTGAATGTTTCTGTTCCTCCCCCCTCCACAAATTCGTATGTTGAGAACCTAACTTCCAATGTGGTGGCATTAGGAGGTAGGGCCTTTGGGAGGTGATTAAATCATGAGGGTGGAGCCCTCATAAATGAGATTAGTGCCCTTATAAAAGAGACCCCTGTAAGATCTCCAGCTCTTTTTTTTTTTTGTCATGTGAGGACAGCAAGAATACTGCTGCCTATGAGCCAGGAAGAGTATCCTCACTAGACACCCAGTCTTTTGACACCTTCATCCTGGACCTCCCAACCTCCTCATATATATATATATGTATATGTATATATATACTTGAGAAAGAGACTTGCTGTATCTCCCAGGCTGGAGCCAAGTGCAATCTTGGCTCACTGCAACCTATGGTAATTTTCTTACCTCAGCCTCTTGAATAGCTGGGATTATAGGTGTGTGCCACCACCATTATGTCCGGCTAATTTTTTTTCTTTGTATATTTGGTAGAGATGGGGTTTGTCCATGTTGGCCAAGCTAGTCTCAAACTCCTGGCCTCAAGTGATCCAGCTGCCTCAGCCTCACAGAGTACTGGGATTACAAGTGTGAGCCCCTGAGCCCAGCCAAATGTTAGTTGTTTAAAACACCCTAGCCTGTTATAGTAGTCTGAAGTAAGGCACTCTGTCCTTCCCATCTTTTCTATCCCAGGGTACATTTAACTCATCTGTTAAATGAATATGGTAACTGTACCTGCCTAATTACTGTATGGATGAGATGTACCTTAACTCAAGATGAAACTGCTTGGGGATCAATTTCCTTTTCTTGGTATCTCTATTTGACTATGATCCTGGTCCTCCAAAAATTGCTTAACTGATCTCATTCTCACATCCCTGGCTGTCAAGGGCAGGTATATTGCCTAGTTCCAGATAAATCCTACTGGAGAGCTAGAAGGAGGTCAGGAAATAGAGTAGTCTTTGAATGCAATTAACCTATCTGCTTGAACAAGTCCCACTTTTAAGAACATATCGTGTTTCTGGAAAGAAAGTCGAGGTTGACATGAACCTTGTAAATTGTGATGAGACTAACATTTTTATGATTCTCTTTATTCCAGCTAGCTCTCTTTTGCACCTGCTTTAAAAGGTTCCTGCAGATGCTAGTGTTAAAGACTCGAATCTAAAGGTTACAGCACTGGTGAATCAATGTTGTAAATTTCAGAGCAGTTGCCAACACATATTCCAGTCCTGGTTACAGAGTATGATGGTAAGAATTCTGGACTGGGCATTTGGAGGTGTGAATTTCTCTACTGTAGTTTAGTTCAACAGACATCTATTGCCCACATGGTGAAGGTCAAAGGACTGAGTAGTAAGTGATTGGGCATCAGATCTTCCTTCACACCTGCATCAGGGAACGTTTGTTGCCTCTTTTTCATCCTCCACCTTCTTTTCCTCTTTCTTGGCAGGTCTCTACCTTCTTCCTCTGTGCCTTTGACCTTAAAGGGATGCTGAATCCTGATTGGGCGAAACCAGTCATGGTGATTTCAATTCCTTGCGGTGACTCGTTAAGGCATAGGCACGTGAGACCATTTTGGCTAGTGAACGTGCCGGGGAAAGCCCAGTGGAAGGTTTCTGGGAAAGATGTCGGTACTCCGGCAGAGATGCAAGAAAGGTATGGAACCTTTTCTGCATGGTTCAAGGCTGGATGGGAGGCCTGTAACTGGGGAACTAAGTTCCCCAGTTAATATGTTAATATGTTAATATGAGGGGAACTAAGTTCACACAATCAAGAAAGATGGAAGTTAATCAACTCTGAAAATGTCCTTCCTCTAGATTTCCTGTGGTTTAAGCTACTCTGAGTTGGGGTTTTTGTTGTTTGCAGCCAGAAATTTCCTGAATGATACACCCTTTCACATCAGAGCTTAGAAACTAAAGGAGGCTGACTTATAAACAACTGGGCTACTGGGCTACTTCCATCACAACTGGGCTACTGGGAAAGTAGTGTGGGTTAATTTTTTGGAACATGTGCTCTGCAGCCAGGCTGAGTCTTGCACCGATGAGTTGTGCTGTCTTGGAAAAATCACATAGCCTCTCTGGACCACTTAACTCATCTGTTAAATGAAGATGATAACTGTACCTGCCTCATTATTGTATGGATGAGATGTATCTTAAGCACTTAGTAAGGACTCAATACATATCAGTTGCTGTAGCTGTTATGGAAATAGAAAGCACATGCAGGAGCATGGAATAGGGAGTTACTGATTCCGCTGGGAAGTCCAAGAAGGCTTCATCAAGATGAGTCTTGATGAGCAAATGGAGGTTTAGAGGTGGGGTGGGACATTCAGCCAAGTAGAGGAAACAGTGTGTGAGCTCAGCAGCCATGTACCCACAGGTAGATTACCGCATCTTTCAGGAGCTCCTCAACTTCTTCATCCTTGAAAGCACTGAGGCCAGGCGTAGTGGTCACACCTGTAATCCGAGTGCTTTGGGAGACCGAGGCGGGCGGATCATGAGGTCAGGAGTTCAAGACTATCCTGGTTAACACAGTGAAACCCCACCTCTACTAAAAATACAAAAATTAGCCAGGCATGGCACATGCCTGTAGTCCCAGCTTCTTGGGAGGCTGAGGAAGGAGAATTGCTTGGACCCAGGAGGCGGAGGTTGCAGTGAGCTGAGATCGTGCCACTGCACTCCAGCCTGGGCAACAGAGCAAGACTCCTTCTCAAAAAAGAAAAAAAAGCAAGCAAGCAAGGATTGAATGTGTTGAATTAACTTAATCCTCATCTCAGGCCCCTTCCCTAGATTGAGAGGTACCTCATTAGAGACCCTCAATGGCCTCTTCATCAATAACCTATGATTGTTGGTCTCAACCAACTCTGAAAAAAATTCGCTCAACAAACACTCCCACTAAAAGAGGTGACTCTCATTCTTCTTTGTTGATTTCTGTTCTTCATTGCTGCCCAGAGCTTTATCCAGTGCACAATTCGTGATTCTGTGCCTCCTCAGCTTTCCAAGGCCCCACATATCTCATCAGTCAGATAGATGCTGAAGCTTAATTAAGCTTGTAAAGCTTTCTGATTTCCTCAGATGAAAGGTGGCTCATAAGTACCAGGTTTTATTTTGCTGGCTCCTGCCAAGGGTTATTATAAATAGGACTTAGTGCGACGTGGCTAAGCTCTTAGGGTGATAATGTGTCAAGACCAATCGAGGCTGCCGAAAGCAGATATTATCATAATGGTTCCATCATAGGCGGTGGGTGTTAATGGAAGTAGCAGTGAAAAAAAGTACTGCAAGCAGCAAAGCCTGGATCGAGATGGCTGCAAGTGAAATATAGGCTGCTCTTGGGATTTCCATCATAATCATTAACCATATTAGCCTTGGAGCCATTCTTCTGCCATCTCCCCTAGACCAGGCTCACACTCAAATAAAAAATGGATGCTTTAACTCCAAATGAAAATATATTCCTTTGCTGCTTTTTAAAACCCATTTACATTAAAATGATGGCCAGCAGGTAAGTAATTTATAACTGGGGGCTTACTGCAGTGCAGAAAAGTGGCATTGGAATTGTGAGCCACCTAAGTGGGAGATCAAGGGACTTCCAGACCCAGGAAAAGTCATTGCTACTGGACTGAAAAATGGCTGGCAAGAGTAGGAAAAGGTAAGGGATAACGTACAGACACTCACTGATGGGGAACAGTGACCGTAGAGGTAGTTTTATATTTCCACAATCAGGTGGGTGAAAAAACAGAAGTTCTTAGATAATGCAGCCCTCGTTAAGAATGTGTTAGCTTCCAGGGCCCCAGGTGTGGTCGCCTAAAATCAGCTTTTTGGATCCCACAGGCAGACAATCAATAACGTTTGATGATGATGGTGATGACAGCCATGGTGATGATCATGATGATAATAATGACGTACCCTGTTGTCAGTTGAAGCCGCCTGCTGTTTTGAGATCCAATTAGACTTAACCCAAATTCCTATTGTATGGTCTTGGCGGCGGGAGGTTCAAAGGCTTTCCCTCTGTTCCTGAGAGTCCCCGGAGCTTTGTGCCGCAAACTTGTCTCTGTGTTCACTTTCTGCTTTCATAGTTGTGGCTTTGGCTCCAACACACATTAACATGAGTATGAAGTCCAGTGCCTTAACTACCCCTCTGTCCTCATTTGGACCAAGACATCATGAGTTTCGCGACTTTACTGAATATCTGGGGGAGGGGGCGTTGCTGAGGAGAGGTTACCACACTGTGCAAGGTCTTTGTCCATGCAGCTGTCTTCTCTTTCCTTTCTCTCTCCGTCCCTTGTGGGGAAAGAGGTGAAACTTTCCTCTTACATCATGTAAAACAGAGCTACTCCCATTCAGGATCTCAAGTTCTACCTCAGGTAAAGGTTTTTCTAGAGATCAAATTGGGGAGTCCCTGAAGAGATTTCTGGTAGACACAATTTGTCACATTTTCAGTATACTTTCTACACATCAGGCAGAGTGCTGAGAGTTTTCCATGCATTTAATCTTTAAGATCCCCCCCGACAACACCCCAAGGTCTTATTTTCCCATCTCATTGTTGGGAAAAAGGAGCATCGTTAGAGCAAACCTCAGACCATGAGACTTAGCTACTGGGTGGAAGAGAAACCCCAAGTCTTGTCTGCCAAAAGACCAAGGTTATGTTAACAACAACGCCATTTGGCTTCCTGGAGCTGAGAAACACTGGTGAGTTAGCAAAGGGAACTCTTACAGGGGAATTGTCTCTCTCTTGGTACCTGCACGTTGTTTCTGTCAAGGCTGTTTGTTATAGGTACTACCTGCATCCTCATCTCTGTTGAGTGATTAAACCCAAGCCCATTTACTGAGAGATACACTGCAGTACAGAAAGCTACACTGGGTTAATAATATCTTATCAGGTGGGATGTGATGGGTCCCAAAAGAGGAGGGCTGGCCTGGCAGTCCTGGAAATGGCACCGTCTCTGTCTGGGGAGCAGATCAGCCTGGACAAGAATAGCAATGCGAGAACACCTGCTGTCATTTCTCCTCTGGTTTTGCCCCTCCTGTGAGCGAACTCTGAGGTTGCCCCAGGGAAGATGCCTCTGTGGGGCTGGGGGTGTTTGTTACACACCACACATTGTGACTTGCTACTGCATGTCTCCTTTCCTTTAATTTCACCTGAAGAAAAAAAGAAGAAAGAAACCTCAAAGGCCATTTCTTGCTGCTTGAGTTTAAAGCACAGCCACATTTTACAATCTGGGCCTGAGGAATAGCAGAACAAAAGCTGAGGAGTAACAATGGTGATAAATTTGTCTAGCTCCTTGCAGTTTGGCTGAAGACTTTCACATGGTGATCTCATTGGGCTTTCACAACAACCTGCTAGGGAGGGGTAGTAAGGCAGGGGTTAGTTATCATTCCTATTGATGAAGAAGAAATCTGAGCTTCAGAGAGTTGTGTGATGAGTCCTAGGTTCACAGCTAGTTCCTGACACACCAAGAACAAGAATGCACTTTATCTGAATTCCACCTCAGAGGTTTTACAGGACACTCCTTCTTTGCCCAGTGTGACTCACATTTGCAGATTCTATCTCTATCTCATGTTTTACACATAGTTATAGGTGCATATTGCCTATATGTTACAATGGCTGCTAAAACTCCAGTAATGAGGGCAGATAAAAGAAAGCAAGCATTACTAAAAAGCTAGAATATTTAGACGCTCTTTTCCCATTCAATGGTGCTTTCTTTCTCTCTTTTGAGAGAGTCTTGCTCTGTCACCCAGGCTGGAGTGCAATGGTGTGGTCTCTGCTCACTGTAATCTCCACTTCCCAGGTTTAAGTGATTGTCGTGCCTCAGCCTCCCAAGTAGCTGGGACTACAGGTATATACCACCATGCCCTTCTAATGTTTGTATTTTTTTTTTTTTTGGTAGAAACAGGGTTTCACTATGTTGGCCAGGCTGGTCTTGAACTCCTGGCCTAAACTGACCTGCCTGTATTGGCTTCTTCTATCTCTCTTATTAGCACTTATGAAAGAAAGGAAGCGGGGAAGGAAAATGAGGAAGAAAAGTTAGGGAAAAGAGAGAGATATTATTTTTAAATACTTTTCTCTGCCTACCTGTTTCAATAAGCAGAAGAGCTAACCCAAGAAGTCAGAGAAAGAAAATTCAGGTAATTACTATTACTGACTTATTTGCCGAGTGAAGGTTTTTGGGGGAAAAAGATCATAAAACAGCTCTGAGATAGCTAATAGGAAATGGTAACAAGCAAAAAGCTTCCTCCTGTTTTTCTGCTCCTGTGCACAATACCCCTGCTCACTCAGGGCAAGATCAAGTCAGCAGATCCAAGCATGGCATTTGACTTAGTCTTCATCTCTCCCCAATGAGAGAGTCATTTAGCTAGGGGTCATGACAGATCTGCATGGTTCTTTAGGATAAGTGAGAGTAGCTGGACTACAGATGTCTTCCCACCTCGGTTTTCTCATTTGTAAAAATAGGATATTAATGCTTGCCTTACAGAAGTATTGCAAGAATTCAATGAGATTATGGGATTAGATGAAATAGAGCAAGTGAAAAGTTCAAATGCAGTTTCTGGCATATAGTAGGCACTCAATAAATAATAAAAATCACACATGAAACTGCATAGAAGAATGTCGGGGAGGACACACAGTAAACTGTTAATGGCATTACTCCACAAGAAGATGTTTGTGTGTGGGGGGCACTTTCACTTTTGCACTGCATATGTTTTTACTTTATACTCCATCATAGGATTGATGTGTAAGTATTAATGGGTATGTGCTGCTCATGTTAAGAGTAATGATCAGATAGAGAGTAACAAGCAATATGATATTTTTGTACATCTGTCGGTGTGATTGTAAAAATCTGTTTTGTGTGTGTGTGTGTGTGTGTGTGTGTTTGAGACAGGGTCTTGCTCTGTCACACAGGCTGGAGTGCAGTGGTGCAATCATAGCTCACTGCAGCCTTGAACTACTGAGCTCAAGGGATCCTCTAGCCTCAGCCTCCCAAATAGCTGGGACTACAGGCACGTGCCACCATGTCCACCTAAGTTTTAAATTTTTTTGTTGAGATGTGGTCTGAATTTGTTTCCCAGGCTGGTCTTGAACTACTGGGCTCAGGCGATCCTCCCACCTTGGCCTCTCACACCTGGGATTCCAGGCACAAGCCACTGTGCCCAGCTGTGACTGCAAAATTTGTACTCACTACAAGTAACAGTATCAATGGAAGAACTGAAAAGTGGGCACCAGCAAACACCAGAATTGAGCAGCCCCGGGTACATAAACGGGAGTGCCTTTGATCAAGGGTGTGGGTATAAGATGTCTCAGCTATAGGCACCTTCCATTCAAGCTTTTATATTCCAGGAAGGAGGAATCTGATTGGTCCATTTTAGGACCAGGTTTTCAGCATCGGCTCATCCACCCTTTAGTATGTAAGGAAACAGTTCTGTGCTGGACTATGATTCTGCACATGTCCATCCTGACACTTTTGTATTGTTTAATTTTCTAAAAAAGTTATAATCTTGCATTTGTTTTAAAACAATGATAAAGTAAGTAGAGCTATTCCGTAAAATCTTGACAAAATGAATTTTGTGCATCTTTTGCAAGGAATCAATAAAAATTGAAATCCAGCAGGATTCATCATTCATATGCTTGGTGATACATTGCAGAGTGACAAGTCTGCCTTGGGTCTGAATAAATGTTGATTGTGATGGCAAACACACCCACACGACAATAACAACACTTGTCTTCTTGACTCCAACGGTGAGCACATCCGGAATTTCCATAAATTTGTTTAATGCTGCCTCTCCTGCTAGGAAGGGAATTTGAGACCTTTATTAGGGCAAAGAAAAGTAACAAGGGATCTTTTGATTTTTTTTATCAAGACCTGTAATGTTACAGTGATTGGGAGGCAGAGTATGAAGTATACAGAGGGCACGCAAGGTTTAATCTGTATGTGTGTGTGTGTGTGTGTGTGTGAAAGACAGAGAGAGACAAACATGTCACTGCCCTGGGGCTGACTGATTTAGGGCTCTTCTAAGGCAAGCTCAAATCCAGACTGCATTTTCTATGCAGACCATCCGTGTTTCCCAGCAAAGAGGCACCCAGCCAGGGCCCAAGAGGTTGAGGATAAAGTGAGAAGCAGGGAGCTTGGCCAGTTTAGGAGGGGAGGAAGAATGCTCTGTGTTCTCTGTAATGCCTCCTGGCAACATCTGTGCCACAGAGGACTTGCTCAGCTAGTTCCCCTCCGGTCAGCCCACAAGAGTCCTTTCAAGTGGCAATAAATCCTCCCCTCTGCCACCTACCCATTCCTTGTGATTTGTTTTTTTTTTCCTTGGAAGTGGAGGTGGACGGTTGCTGGGGAAGATGATCATAAATTACTTATTGGAAGGCAAAAGCCACATCTCTAACAACCAGGGATAGACTAATAACGGATGCCACTTACCGAGTCTCGCTACATGCCAGGCAGCTCACATAGCCCCACAAACCCTTTCAGGTGAATTTTATAAGCCCCATTTACAGAGGAGCACACCGAGGTTCAGAGACTTGTAAATTGCTCAAGATGACACAACTCTGAAATGGTAAGGCCAGATTCAAACCTGGGCCAGTGTGTCTACAGGTCACTCGGTCCTGACTACCCATCTGTATTGGAAAGCCAGGTTGAAAGGACCCCAAACTGGCAGCTTTGATCCCCATCCCCGGCTTCCCTGGAGCGGGTCCCAGAACTGTTGAGTAGTTGTAGTCTTGACTACAACAGATTGGGAATTATGATATAATATTTGCTCCCAGAGCCAGCGTGGTATTGACATCATTTTAAGCCAAGCCTCTGAGTCAGCTCTTTCGTGTATGGTTCGGGACACCAAGGCACCAGGAATTCTCAGGAGTTCATGCTCAGCCATGGACCTTCTGAGACATCATGGAAAGCTTTTTTTTTTTTTTTTTCCTTATTTGCAACTTCAGATGTTGGTGTTCTACCCTCTAAAGCTGCTGAAACAGGACCATTAGGTGGAATAGTTTTATTGGAATTTAAAATATTATGAATGTTGTGTTAACTGCCTCTGGCTACAACTGGAGTAAAAGTGACATTGTGTCAGACAATAGCATGCACTGATGAAACCAGTGAAGGATGTAACAACGGAAATATCACAGCAACAAAATTGGAGTCGTGTTCCAATTGTGTTCAGAGCAATCTCCCAGTAGGGCGGTTGAGTTTAAATTTCCATTTTTTTGAGTGAATGTGGCCCTAAGGAATCATGTAGGGATGGTTTTTTATGTGATCTCAGGGCAGTCCCTCTCTTGTAGTATAGTAACTTTTAGAAAGCTATACTGTGCTTTGTTGAAAAAGAAAAGTACAAAATATATTTGTTACTCGAAAAAAGTCTGAGAGGAAATATATCTAACTGTTGACATACCTTACCTTGGGAAAAGGAAATTTGAAGAGAAAGGACTTTCTTCCTTTTCTTTTTCAAAAAATTTTATATATTCCTGGACATTTAAATTCATTATACTCAGCATATATCTTTGAGCAGACTGAAATAATCAAGGGAATGCTCTCAGATGAATAATTCATGATTTATGGCATCAGATTATCAAAAGGCACATAGGATGGGTGACTGTTACGAAGTTGCCCCGGTGGAGCCGGAAGTAAGGTAGCAAGGGTGTGGGCTTGGGTGGCAGCAGTGGAGATGAAAAGGAAGGGAGGGGAGTTGAGTGTCATTAAAAACCAGGAGCCAGGGGTATCACCTGCATTGGATTAAGGCCTGCAAAGTGGCATTGTTTGCATGAGGAGGGAGCCTAGATACCGGTGCAGAGCTATGGAGGGACCTAAAGGAGCTAGAATTCTAATTATCAGTGAATGGGTGGGTGGGTGGTGGATGGATGGACAAATGAATGAGTTCCTTCATTTAAGGGTCGTTTCTTTTAGGTTCAGGCTGAACTCTTTTAGAGGTCTAATTAGGTCCTCAGTTAGGGAAGCATTTCTCATATTCTTCCCTCGACCTGGGCTGTTGTTATCCAAGCCTGAGAGAATTAAGGCCTTTTTAAGGTCTGGGCCGTTTCTGGATGCCTCATAGGATCGCTTCAGTCTTGTTTTCTTCTAACTATAAGAATCTCACTTCCAAATTGCTTAAACAATATAGGAGATAGATTTAAGGCACAAGTACCTAAAAGGTCTTCTGGGTTGGGTCAGTTGAGG
>PVKV010038360.1:0-13991 GCA_004027835.1 Alouatta palliata
CCTGGGTTCAAGCAATTCTCCTGCCTCAGCCTCCCGAGTAGCTGGGACTACAGGCACTTGCCACCATGCCCAGCTAATTTTTGTATTTTTAGTAGAGACGGGGTTTCACCATGTTGACCAGGATGGTCTCGATCTCTTGACCTCGTGATCCACCCGCCTCGGCCTCCCAAAGTGCTGGGATTACAGGCGTGAGCCACTGTGCCCGGCCTAAATCTACCCCTTCTAAAGGACTGAGAACGACTTAGATATGGGAGGTGAAGGAGAAATGTTTGAGTCTAGAAGAGAAAAGAAGCTTATTTAGGACAGGAAGAGTGGGGTTTGCTAAATTTATTTCGGATATGTTGAAAAAAGTGTCATGGCAGCAAACTGGAAATGTGAAAGCGGAGCTTGACATATATAAACGCTTCTCTTTAGAACCGGAAGACTCACCATACACCCTACTACACTATGGACCGGGGGCCTCTGCTCTGCACACCATGGATAGGGCTGGGTATGAAAACCACACACAGGGCAGGCGGGTGGCTCAGGCCTGTAATCCCAGCACTGTGGGAGGCCGAGGTGAGCGGATCACTTGAGTTCGGGAGTTCGAGACCAGCCTGGCCAAAATGAGGAAACCCTTTCTCTACTAAATATACAAAAATTAGCCAGGCATGGTGGTGGGCGTTTGTAATCCCAGCTACTTGGGAGACTGAGGCAGGAGAATCACTTGAACCTGGAAGGCAGAGGTTGCAGTGAGCCAAAATCTTGCACTGTACTCCAGCCTGAGTGACAGAGGGAGACTCTGTCTTAAAAACAAACAAACAAAAAACAAAACAACAACAAAAAAAACACACATACACAGCTTTGCGCAGTGGTGGTATCGTAGCCAAAGAGGTTTATCCGAGGCGCGGTTATTGCTAATTGAAAACTTTTTCCAATATCCCGCCATGACGACTTGCAATACAGTCGGCATTGGCAATTTTTGGTAGTCTCTATCGAGACTGAATTTAAAACACACACACACACACACACACACACACACACACACACACTCATACACACACACACTGGGCCCAAACCAAGGCTGGTTCCTTGGGACCAGAGATTCTCTCAGTCAGCCTGAACCAAGCCCTAAATTGGAATTCACCAGGAGTGGTAGCCCGCACCGCCTGTGGGGTGGGGCAAAGGGTGCAGAGCTCTCTTTCCCTTGCTTCCAGGAAGTTGCTGGCCTGACTTCCAGCCACCACCAGCTGTGTGAGTTGTCACTAGAAGGCAATTGTAACTGTCTCCTCTTTTTGCTTCGGATTACAAATGGTAAATAACCAACCCCGAAAAAGAAAAAACAGAAGTTCCGGTTTGGAAATCTGAGACCATCTGTTTCTCATTATATTTCCCCTCTCTTCTCTGGATTTCTTATATTTGATCCTCTCACTCTCTCTCTCTCTCCCACTCCTAAAAAACACACAGTTCAGCCAGGAGCATAGTGACCTTGTTTGACTACCTTTTCTTTAATGTGACTGCTGGATTTGTTATTGGGATTAAATTAGAAAATTCCTTGTTTCCATTCAAAATAGATGCCTTGGATTGCTTACTTAAAAATATTTTTTTATGAAAATTGTTTCTGTATTCAATCTAGATAATAAATAAATCTTAATGAAATAAAAATAAAGTCACATATGATGAAGCCACATGTAGTTTTGTTGAAGTCTATGCAAAATTCCATCTTAATGTCTTTTTTTTTTTTTGAGACTGAGTCTCGCTCTGTCACTCAGGCTGGAGTGCTGTGGTGTGATCTCGTCTCACTGCAACCTCCACCTCCCAGGTTCAAGTGATTCTCCTGTCTCAGCCTCCCAAGTAGCTGGGATTATAGGTACCCACCACCACGCCAGGCTAATTTTTGAATTTTTAGCAGAGACGGGGTTTCGTCATGTTGTCTAGGCTGGTCTGGAACTCCTGGCCTCAAGTGACCTGCCCACCTCAGCCTCCCAAAGTGCTGGGATTACAGGCATGAGCCACCTCGCCCAGCCTCTTAATGTTTTATTAACAGACTCATTTAAATTTAATCGCTGGGTGTGGTGTCTCATGCATGTAATCTCAACACTTTGAGCAGCTGAGGGGAGAGGATCACTTGAGGGCAGGAGTTCAAGGTCAGCCTGGGCAATAGGCTTGATTCTACAGAAAATTTAAAAAACCTTTTTAAAGCCTTGATTCTACAGAAAATTTTAAAAATTAGCCAAGCTTAGTGACACATCTGTAGTCCCAGCTATTCAGGAGCCTGAGGCAGGAGGATTTTGAGGTTGCAGTGAGCTGTGATCATGCCTCTGTATTCCAGCATGGGTGATACAGCAAGTCCCTGTCTCTAAAAAAATTAAAATAAAAAAAATGTTTTTAATTAATAAAAGGATAATTGTTGGCTTTTAAATCAGTTAAGGATTAAAATGCAATATTGAACTGTCTGTATTGGAAGCAGCAACAGTGCTGCCAGGACTGCTTTTCTCCTGGGGTTCAGGAGTGGGCAGGCTCGCTTTGGAAACTGTCTCTATTTCCCTATAGTCTGGTGTTACAGGTCCCTCTTGTGTTGGTTGTCAACATTGTCTTGCTTCTGTTCTAGAACCATGAGAACCTGATTCTATAATTAGATTCATTAGCATATTGCAGTCAATATTCTCCTCCTCACCAACATCATCACCATCAATAGCTGGGTGTGCATACAGGAGACAATGGGAAATCAGTGTAGGGTAGTTTAAAACCAAGTGCTTTGTAGCCAGATGGAGCTGAGTTTGTATTATTTCTTCTCAGTCATAGTACCTTGGGCAAGTTAATTATACTTTGGTGTAATTAACTTTGGTGTGTCGGTTTCTGCATTGATTAAGTAGAGGCGATAATAATACTCATTTTCAAGAGAAAATAGGATAATGTATATAAAGTGTCTGGTGTCTCAAAACATTTACTACTTTCCTATTCATTCCTTCTTTTTCAAAGGAAGACAGAAATTATTTTTTATTTTTATTTTATTTTATTTTTGAGATGGAGTCTTGTTCTGTCGCCCAGGCTGGAGGGCAGTGACGTGATCTCGGCTCATTGCAACCTCCACTTCCCAGGTTCAAGCGATTCTTCTGCCTCAGCTTCCCCAGTAGCTGGGACTATAGGTGCCTGCCATCTCGCCCAACTAATTTTTATAATTTTAGTAGAGACAGGATTTTTCCATGTTGGCCCGGCTGGTCTCGAAATCCTGACCTCAGGTGGTCTGCTCACCTCGGCTTCCCAAAGTGCTGGGATTACAGGCATGAGCCACCATGCCTGGCCCAGAAATTCTTGAAAAGAATGAGTAAAGATGTAATTGAGGCAAACTGGATTTGCTGTGAAGTTATCAAAGGATTGAGAAATCGTTAAGCTTCCTACATAATGACAAAGTAAATTTTTAAAAATGACAAGTTAGTCAGTAATATCAGTTAGCCCATCATTCTGCCCAGTAGAGGACCCCTTTGCTTATATCCTGTTTTCCTGTCTTCCTTCCTTTACTGTCCCCACTCAGGAAGGCTTTGAAAGTCTTGGTCTTTCTTCTGGTGGTTGAAGTCTGGCAAATGCCTGCTTGCTTCTTCTGTCCCACGGCCCTGCTTGTAGCAAGTCCTCAGGTCAAGATATAAACAGATTTTATTGCAGTTAGTAGTGCAAGTTTTATGTACAAAATATTTGCTAAGGCACTATTGATATACATAAGTATGCATCTGCCTAAAATAAAGGATTTTTCCTTCCTCTGAATTCATATAGGACATACAGTGCAAAAATTTACTGAGCCTTTAGCATACACCATCTTGTTGTTTATACTACTTGTTCTAATGTATACCTCTCCAGGATTCTTGGGGCTGTCTCAATTCCTCTTTGAAATTTTATCAACAAGCCTAGGCCTTACTACAAAGGCAGCTTTAGTAAATATTTATTGTGCTGAGTTGAATTGTGTATCTTGTTTGCCTGAGGATACTGGACATATTTCAAAGAAATATTTGAAAGAAAGAAATTTGGTTCTCTACTTCTTTGTACCCCGTTTTCCTCTTTTTAACCCACCATGATGCTCTTGAGAAGATTAGTAAATCTTTTTTACTTTTTTTTTTTCTTTTTGTAGAGACGGGGTTTCACCATGTTAGCCAGGATGGTCTCGATCTCCTGACCTCGTGATCTGCCCGAGTTGGTCTCCCAAAGTGCTGGGATTACAGGCACCGCACCCGGCCAGTAAATCTTTGATAATAGTCACCGTAAGCAATAGAACAAAGCAGACTAGAATTTTAATGCTGCAACGGACCTTTGCAAGCATCCAGTCCAGGACTGAAGTCCTTAACATCAACCCTGCCAAAGGTCATTCCCCCTTTGCCAGAGCAACTGTAGTCCTGGGGAATGCATCACTTATCAAGGCAGCTATTGCAGACAGAAATCTTTTTCTACAATTTCTTTTTTTGAACAGAGACAGGGTCTCGCTATGTTGCCTAAGCTGGTCTCAAACTCCTGGCCTCAAGTGATCCTCCCACCTTGGTCTCCCAAAGTGCTGGGATTACAGGCATGAGCCACTGTGCCTGGCCCAGAAATCTTCTTTGAATAGGATTACAGTTTCTGTCCCTTTAGATCTAAAACCTATACATCGGAGGAATTCAAAACACTTTTAAACCTGCTTTTCACACAACAGCCCATCACATATTCAAACTCTTCATAGATTCAAGATAATTCTTGAGCCAGACATGGTAGCATGCGCCTATGGTCCCAGCTACTTGGAAGGCTGAGCCAAGAGGATTGCTTGAGCACAGAGGTTTGAGGCTTCAGTGAGCTGTGATCACGCTTGTGAATAGCTGCTGCACTACGGGCTGGGTAACACTGTGAGACTCCATATCAAAAAAAGAAGAAGAAGTTCTGAATCAATTTTTCTGTGATAAAAACTTCAGTTCACTACACGATATAATTTTTTTTTTTTTTTTTTTGAGACGGAGTTTCTCTCTTGTTGCCCAGGCTGGAATGCAATGGCACGACCTTGACTCACTGCCACCTCGGCCTTCTGGATTCAAGTGATTCTCCTGCCTCAGCCTCTCAAGCAGCTGAGATTACAGGCATGCGCCACCACTCCCAGCTAATTTTTTGTATTTAGTAGAGATGGGGTTTCACCATGTTGGTCAGGCTGGTCTAGAACTCCTGACCACAGGTGATCCACTCGCTTCGGCCTTCCAAAGTGCTGGGATCATAGGCGTCAGCCTCTGTGCCTGGCCTCATTATTTTCATTAGTTGGGAATGTGCTGGGCCAGGCATGGTGATGAATTGCTTCTGCATGTTGTCTTTGTAATTCTCCTGAAGCTGTGAGGTAGGTGTTATATCTAAGGATGAGCAAATGAGTCTCAGTGAAGATAACCTACTTGCCTAAACAGTAAACAGCAGAACTGAGTAAATTAAGAACCATCTGATTCCAGGTTCACGCCCACTCTTGTCTACTATCCTATACTGCCTCCCCAGGTTAAATTGGATCTGTCTGCTCAGCTCCAAGTTTTTTTTTTTCCACACAAACTGCACTCTTTCTGCTTATCTTTCCTAAACTAGATTCCTCTCTCAATTTTTTTTTTTTTTTTTTTTTTTTTGAGACAGAGTCGCACTTTGTCACCCAGGCTGGAATGCAGTGTCGCAATCTCAGCTCACTGCAACCTCCGCCTCCGGGTTTAAGCGATTCTCCTGCCTCAGCCTCCTAAGTAGCTGGGATTACAGGCATGTGCCACCATGCCTGGCTAATTTTGTATTTTTAGTAGAGATGGGGTGTCTCCATGTTGGTCAGGCTGGTCTAGAACTCTGGACTTCAGGTGATCCGCCCACCTCGGGCTCTCAAATTGCTGGGATTACAGGCATGAGCCACAGTGCCCAGCCAGGACCTTTTTTTTTTTTTTTTTTTTTTTAAAGACAGGGTTTCACCATGTTGATCAGGCTGGTCTTGAACTCCCGACCTCAGGTGATCTGCCTGCCTTGGCCTCCAAAGTGCTTGGATTACAGGCGTGAGCCACTGCGCCCGGCCGGGACCTTCTTGATCTAAAAAAAAAAATGCATACAAGAATCCCCCCCTCCAATCCCTGGTGCAGGGAAGCCTCCTATCCTTCTATCCCTATCTTACATTCTTTCATGTACAGTAGTCCTAGTCTCACTAGAGTGCAGGCTTTGTGAGAACACATCTTGTTTATGCCTCATCTTAACACCCACTGCTAAAGTAAGCCTCTGTGTAGGGAGGGGGGAATTTTGCAAGAACAGCTATGGCCAAAGAAACAGAGGAATTGAAAAGGTATCTGCAAGGTTAGGGAGAATCCACTAGGACACTAGCTGTGAGTTCCTTGGTAGAATGCAAAGTCCAAGCCGTGGTGGCTAAATGCTAGTGAGTGGGGTGGGGATAATAAGTTTTGATTAAAGAGGCAAAAGGCAAACCAAACCAAAGTAATACCAAAGTCATATATATGATGCCAAATGTTATTATCCAATGGTGAGGTGGGGAAGTAAAACTTAAAGTCTGAATTCAGAAAGATTAGGGAGTGGAATGTATAGTGGGGTCAGAGTGAGTGGCTCAGGAAAAAAACTGTGAACAAAGAAAGGGTAACAGAGCCTCCCTACTTTCAGAGGCAGAGATGGAGGCTGAGCCAGATCTGATTGTCTAAAGGGACTGGGAAGGTCCAAATAGAAATAGGGAAACCAGGCCAGGCATGGTGGCTCATGCCTGTAATCCCAGCACTCTGGGAGGCCGAGGTGGGCGGATCACAAGGTCAGGAGTTCGAGACCAGCCTGGCCAACATGGTGAAACCCTGTCTCTGCTAAACATACAAAAATTAGCCAGGTGTGGTGGCGCATATCTGTAGTCCCAGCTACTCAGGAGGCTGAGGCAGGAGAATCCCTTGAACCTGGAGGTGGAGGTTGCAGTGAGCCAAGGTCGCCCCACTGCATTCCAGCCTGGGCAACAGAGCAAGACTCCATCTCAAAAAAAAAAAAAAAAAAAGAAAGAAAGAAAAAATAGGGAAACCAATACTTTTTAATTTGTGATCATAGATTGTCCTCCTCCAGGGTATTGTGAAGTGGCATTCTCAAATAATTAACATTTTCATCTCAGCTGATTGACGTGGCAGGAGCAGCATGCCCTGGTACCAGTGTGCAGGCTGACCTCTGTAACTCCTATACGGGGGCGTATAATGTCCACTGGGATGCCACCCTGTGAACACTGGGAGGTAGGAAGCTTTCGTTTTTCTTGCTTTGTTTTCTGGTGAAATCTTTGACTTACATCTGGTATTGCAGGTGGCACATATGCACCAAACATTCAAATTCAATGGAAAATTTCAGATGAGGTATAGGAAAACAAGAGACAGTAAGCAAGTAAGTGAGAGAGAGAGAGAATTTTTTTCATCCATCAAATTATCAAATAAGCACTACATTTTAAGTAAAACAAAATTTCTCATTTTAACCACTTTTTTTTTTTTTTTTTTGAGACAGAGTCTCACTCTGTCACTCAGGCTGGAGAGCAGTGGGCACTCTGTCAGCTTACTGCAACCTCTGCCTCCCAGGTTGAAGGGATTCTCCTGCCTCAGCCTCCTGAGTAGCTGAGACTACAGGTGCATGCCACCACGCCCAGCTAATTTTTATATTTTTAGTAGAGGTGGGGTTTCATTATGTTGGCCAGGCTGATATTGAACTCTTGACCTCAGGTGATCCCCCCCACCTCGGCCTCCCAAAATGCTGGGATTACAGGTGTGGGCCACCGTGCCTGGCCTTGGAGCCTACTCTTAAGGACAACACAGAACCCACATCCACCTCTCCCTGCCACTAATGCCAGTGACATAGGAAGAGGCTGGTGCTCTTTGCCATAAAGCTGCAAACGTGGCTGGCTGGGGACCTGTAGAACTTGAACTGGGAGATCCAGCAGGACTTGGAGGAATTGCAAACATGATCCTGTCCTGATACGGCCCCACGCTGATGAGATGACCCTCCCAGCCCCATAGACAATGACTTGCCAACTGAAGCATCACCCAACCCTCCTGGCTGACCCTAATCCAGGATGACCTAGGTCATTCCTGCTATGCCTCTTTCACCTTCCACATTCCAAGCACATTTCCCTGGAGATGGACCCTAACCCAGTACCATAGAGAGAGGAGATTCTAGGAAATGGAGTTCCAGCTTAGCTAAGCTGATACAGTACAAACTACCAGAATGCCTTAAGGCCTGCCTACAGACAATGATTTTAACATCTCAAGTTTCAGGTGCTTCTTTTTTTTTTTTTTTTTAGAGATGGGGTTTCACTATGTTGGCCAGGATGGTCTCGATCTCTTGACCTCGTGATACATCCGCCTCGGCCTCCCAACGTGCTGGGATTACAGGTGTGAGCCACTGTGCCCGACAGTTTCAGGTGCTTCTGATGCCCTCAGCAAAAAAATATTTCAAAAAGCCTGGAGTAGATACAATGACCTTCTGCTGGGGGGGCAGTTGGGTATTGGAAAATCTAAATGATACATCACATTGTCAATCATCTGACTAATCCATGAAAAAACAAACCAACCCTCATTCTAAATTTATACCACATACAAGAATAAAAGCTGAAAGATTCAGCATGATGCAAGGTTCAAAGTCCTGGATTCCTGGCATTGCCTTCCAACCTTTCTGTCTGCTCCTGGGTCCACATGTGTGGAAACCATCATCTCAGGGGGGCCTGAGGATTGAGGTCACTGCTCTTCATCACAGGGCATGCAAAGGTGTTCAGGTAGCGTCCAGGGAGTGGTGTGTGTTTGTGTGTGTGTGTTTTGGGAGTGGGGATGTGTGAGAAAAGAATTTACGGACAACATCCTTCCCTTGGGGGCTGGCTCACACCAGGAAGTGAGCCTTTCCCACTGCTAGTCTTCTTGGGAGACTGTGCGTCAGTGACACCAACTGGGTGACCAAAGAGTGGTGATTCCCACAGTGCTTGGCTAAGACCCTGTTATTATCTCTGCCTGCCCTATCTCAAAAAGAAAAAAGAAAAGTTTGGGTGCGGTGGTTCACGCCTGTAATCCCAACACTTTGGGAGGCCAAGGCAGGTGGATCACCTGAGGTTAGGATTTCGAGACCAGCCTGGTCAACATGGTGAAACCCTGTCTCTACTAAAAATACAAAAATTAGGCAGACGTGGTGGCACAGGCCTGTAATCCCAGCTACTTGGGAGGCTGAGGCAGGAGAATTGCTAGAACCTGGGAGGTGGAGCATGCAGTGAACTCCAGCCTGGGCAATGGAATGATAGTCTCAAAACAAAAACAACAAAAATAACAAAGAAAGAAAGAAAAGAACTGGTCATATGAACTGTTCTTTGCCAGTTTGCTAACAACTGCTTGCTGAATAACTTTTTGTACATATTTGACTTGGGATTTATTTTCATTTCAGTCTGGTCACAAGGCTGCAAGAGAGCAGCTAATTTTCACCAGTTCAAAAAGACTCAGGAGTTGTGTGTTGCTGAACTGGCTCAGTCGATTTACAAGTAATCTCTCCTTTTCACAACTCCAGTCGCCTTCTCCAGCTTTCTTGTCGCCCATCCACTGTCAAGGGTATTTTGTCTCTCAAATCAGATTTCACCCATGCACAGAGGCGACCCCTTGTGGCTTTCCCTGGGGCCTGCATCTCTAGGGGCTAGCTCCGATGAGAGTAGTCAGCCTTGGGTTCCCCCTCCTGGCAGAGCATGCCTCCCTCTTACTGCATGGGATGCCACCAGTCTGTTGGAAGTAGAAACGAAAAAGAACAGTCTGTTTGCCAAAGGAATGTGTCTATGCAAAAACATATAGCTCAACACAACTGCTGCACCGGGAGGAAAATCACAGCATCTGCCAACCCACAAAGTCTCCTCACAGCTTTTCCCCGCATCCCTCCCTTTCCAACAGCAGCCACTGTGCTTATTCCAATCACAGTGAAACAACAATTTTGGAAAAGAAGAGGCAGGGCCTGCAGCAGCCATCTGATCTAAGAGCTGATTTGTACTTGGGCAGATGAAAAATACCAGCACTGTTGACCTTGGGGAGTTGAAAGCCATGGAGTAAAATTTTAATGATGCTTACATTTTTCTAATAGTTTTTCAGGACTTTAAACTGAGGAAGTCTGCTGTAAGGATGAACCAGATAAACTAATGTTGAGTGATAGTGGAAGCTATTTAGTTGAAACTGATAGCAAATATTTATTGTCTATCTGTCACATTCAAAGGCCTGTGCTAAGTGATACAGAAAAGTTAGAGGTGTTTTATTGGGCCCTGGTTTTTCTTTTTGACCCTTTGTTGAGTTTATTTTTTATTTTTTGAGACAGGGTCTAGCTCTGTTACCCAGGCTGGAGTGCAGTGGTATGATCTCAGCTCACCACAATATCTGCCACCTGGGTTCAAGCGATTCTTCTGCCTCGGTCTCCCAAGTAGTTGAGATTACAGGTCCCACCACCACCACTCAGCTAATTTTTACTCTCTCCAGCTGGGAGCTGGGGCCCTGGCTAGTGCAAGACTCTGATGTGGTTGCTGATATGGGCAGGAGAAGGAGCATGCCCAGCTGGCTGGAGCTTAAGGTCCAGCTGTTAAACTTGAGCTAAACTGCATGAAAGTTACCAACCTTCAGGCCACAGAGTCTCAAAGGAAGTTTCCCAGAGTCAGGAAGAGACTATCCTGAGCGTGTTATGCTTGAGGTGGGAGGTGGATGAAGCTCAAAAATATGACTCTCATGGAGATGAATGTGTGTTACTCCAGGGCGCCGGGGGAGGGAGCAACACTCTCACAGCTCAACACTCTTCAGCATGTGGGAGTTAGCACTTCCGGGATCAAGGCCTGTTAAAGTGACACAAGGGACTCTGGTTAAAAGACTGTCCATCTCTCTACTTTAGAAGTCAAGATTCTTCTTTTCTTTTCTTGACGGCTTTGTAAACCCATAGAGCTTTTATTTTTCTAATAGAGTATTTTTTTTGGAACAGTTTTAAATTCACAGCAACATTGAACAGAAAGTACAGAGAGTTCCCACATATCTCCCACCCACCCACACAGCCTCCCCCACCATCAACATCATGACAATAAGTGAACTAACATTGATTGACACATCATTATCAATCAAAGCTCATAGTTTATATTAGGGTTCACTCTTGGTGTTGTACATTCCATGTTTTTTGTCTTTTTTTTTTTTTTTAAGACAAAGTCTTGCTCTGTCACTCAGACTGAAGTACAGTGGCACAATCTCAGCTCACTGCAACCTCCACCTCCCAGGTTCAAATGATTTTCCTGCCTCAGCCTCCCAAGTAGCTGGGACGACAGGCATGCACCACAATGCCCAGCTGATTTTTGGTATTTTTTTTGTAGAGATGGGTTTTCGCCATGTTGACCAGGCTGGTCTCAAACTCCTGACCTCAAGTGATCCACCTGCTTTGGCCTCCCAAATTGCTGGGATTACAGGTGTGAGCCACCACGCCCAACCCATTCCATAGGTTTTGACAAATGTGTGATGACATGCATCCACCGTTACAATAGTATACAGAATAATTTCACTACCCTAAAAAACCCCACAAGTTCCCATGGAACTTCTTTATTTTATTTTATTTTTTGAAATGGAGTCTCATACTCTGTCACGCAGGCTGGAGTGCAGTGATGTGATCTCGGCTCACCATAACCTCCACCTCCTGGGTTCAAGCGATTCTCTTGCCTCGGCCTCCTGAATAGCTGGGATTACAGGCATGCACCACCATGTACAGCTAATTTTTGTATTTTTAGTAGAGACAGGGTTTCACCATGTTGGTCAGGCTGGTCTCATCTCAAACTCCTGACATCGTGATCCATGTGCCTCAGCTTCCCAAAGTGCTGGGATTATAGACGTGAGCCACCGTGCCCAGCTGGAACTTTTTTAAAGGAAGGGTTTCTGGGCATCTCCTAAGATCTATGGAACTGAAATCCTTATAGGCAAGACCCAGGAATTTGCATAGTAATGTTTCCCCCACCTGCCTCCATACAGAGGGTGAAATTTAGACAGCTAATCCAAGCCGTGGCCAATGTATAGAAATTTCTGGATGATACAGTATCTAAGGCCCGTTCTCATTTTAAAATTGTGTGATGTATTGCCTTAGCCTGGAAATTCACTTCCAGCTGACTTCAGAAAGAAGCAAGTGGTTCTCAGGGGACCCCACAGGACATCATGAGTGGCTGGTGCTGTGGAAGGGTCTTCCTCCTACTGCAAGGCTTTTCTTCCTACGAGGTGGGGAATTGGGTTCTTGGACTTCTTGCCCGCCGCTAAGGACACTCGGCAGAATTCCACATGAATTTTTTTCACATTTTCATGTGGCACATGATGGCCAAAGTTTGGAAACAAAACAAAGGGAAAGAAAGTCGGTGCAGTGGCTCATGCCTATAATCCCAGCCGTTTGGGAGGCGGAGGCAGGTGAATCAGCTGAGGTCAGGAGTTCGAGACCAGCCCGGCCACATGGTGAAACCCCATCTCTACTAAAACTAAAAACCTCACCAGGCATGGTGGTGCACGCCTGTAATCCCAGCTACTTGGGAGGCTGAGGCAGGAGAATCATTTGAACCCGGGAGCTGGAAGTTAGATGTGCTGAGATCACACCACTGCACTCCAGTGTGGGCAACAAGAGCAAAACTCTGTTTCTTTTTATTATTATTATTATTTTTAATAAAAATGGGATTTCACCATGATGGCCAGGCTGGTCTTGAACTCCTGACCTTAGGTGATCCACCCACCTTGGCCTCTCAAAGTGCTAGGATTACAGGTGTGAGCCACCGCGCCCAGCCAATAGTATTTTTTTTTAAATTTTTATTATTATTTTTTTTAGAGACAGGGTTTCACCATGCTAGCCAGGATGGTCTCGATCTTCTTACCTTGTGATCCACCCGCCTTGGTCTCCCAAAGTGCTGGGATTACAGGCGTGAGCCACTGCGCCCAGCCTGAAACTCTGTTTCAAACAATAAAACAAAACAAAGGGAAAGAACAAAAAACATGTCTGTTTTCTGGAGTTAGAACCCTCTATCTTTGCTCTAAAACAGGATTCCCACAGTACTATAGTAGCTCCCTTTACACTCAAGAGAGCACACTTTATGCATTAATGCATGTGGATCTTACCATGAGAAGACAGGATTCTTAGGCAAAGGGAGGCATCTTTGGAAGAGACTGAGATACTCTTAGTGGAGGAAATGTAGAGAAGATACACAGTTGAGTTATATTCACCTGCCATTGGCCTAGGATTCTAACATGGAGGTTCATGCCTGGAGCACTAGGAGGTTGACCCATGGGGACGTATTTGCATGAGAAACTGAGGACCCTCCGGAGAAAGAACTTCTCCTGAGGGAGCAGAGTGGCAGGCAGACAGATGGAGAAGTGGGCCACCACTCTAACTGTCCTTGCCCTACCCCACGGATTCCATATCCTAGGAGGAGACCAGAGGAGTGGACAGGACCTGCAGGTGAAGCAACACAGAAAGAACAGTTGTATCAAAAACTCTGAAACCGGCCAGGCGTGGTGGCTCATGCCTGTAATCCCAGCACTTTGGGAGGCCAAGGTGGGCAGATCACAAGGTCAGGAGTTTGAGACCAGCCTGATCAACATGGTGAAACCCCGTCTCTATTAAAAAAAAAAAAAAATTAGCTGGGCGTGGTGGCGGGCGCCTGTAATCTTACCTACTCAGAGGCTGAGGCAGGAGAATCGCTTGAACCCGTGAGGCAGAGGTTTTAGTGAGCCGAGATGGTGCCACTGCACTCCAGCTGGGCAACAGAGTACAGAGTGAGAGTCCCTCTCCAAGAAAAACAAAAACAAGTCTGAAAATGTCTGGAACTTCCGGCCGGGCGCGGTGGCTCACGCCTGTAATCCCAGCACTTTGGGAGGCCGAGGCGGGTGGATCACGAGGTCAAGAGATCGAGACCATGGTGAAACCCCGTCTCTACTAAAAATACAAAAATTAGCTGGGCATGGTGGCACGTGCCTGTAGTCCCAGCTACTCGGGAGGCTGAGGCAGGAGAATTGCTTGAACCCAGGAGG